>JAQFYQ010004047.1:0-10194 GCA_034694885.1 Buchholzia appendiculata | reverse complement strand
ATAAATACAGAAACGATGTGAATTATCCTTGGAATGCAATCTTTCTAATAATAATGTTCTGATGTCAACAAGTAACAACTAATACAATATACCTACAACAATCTACTAATGACCACCTTAATACAGACATTACAAATTAATAATAATCATCTATTGCAAATGGCAAGAGTATATAACAAGAGAGATGTATATAAATCATAACTGAAACTATAAATAAATAAACAAGATATGTTAAAAATGTCCGAGTTATATCAAAACTAACGATGTCGATATAAAATGAAATAACTGCGGATTCTGTGATTCAACAGCTGCTGAAGTCCCACAGTTTGACAGTCTTATCATACGACCCGGACACGATGACGTTGTCACTGAACTGAAGACAAGTAACGCCATCTGTGTGATTACGAAGAGTTACAAGTCGCTGTCCAGTCTCAAGATTCCACACCTACAGGAGTAATAACATAAGAATATAAAACTAAACTAATTAAATAATTTCAGACGAACCATAATATTTATAATAACTTACTAGAAAAAAAGAAAGATTTCAATAAAAGGCAAGCAAATATTTAACCTTCTAATGTAAATAATTATAATCGCAAATTGAGATACAATACAGGCCCAATGATGCAAGGCACAACAAAAGGTTCAGCGTGTTCACTCTTGAGCTCAAGCGAAGTAAAGAGATTCTCGCAATAATGAAAAACAGATAAACAAATAACTGTTGTTTGATTCAAAACTCCAAAATGTCAGAGTGATGCACGATCTTTATTCTCAAGTTGCTGATCAATTGGAGCATTCTCTTCCGTATCTCCCTCCGAGTGGGGGTGGGGGTGTGGGTGGTAAATGAAACTGTTGACGATGCCTAATCCTGCCTGACGTGAAAGAACTTAGGCGAAGGCTGAAGACAGTAAACCGCAAACCAAGCTCAAGCTGTCCAATTAAACTCCATACATAATCATCACATGCAAAAACGTTTACAAAATTTTGGAACTCATTTCAGGATCAAGTTTCAAGCTGTAAAACTTGCTCCGTGTATCACTGACTGTAATATGAAACACTCATCAGTTAGATAGATACAATACTGATCAGTTGGTCCAATGTTGTCTGGTTTCTAAAAACGTTACTAGGTTTTACGTTGTAACTTGTACCGTTATTTAAAAAAACTACTCTCAGCATTACTCAATTAACATGAATAATTAATTATATTGCAACACATCAACATTGATATAATCAATAAGTTTATATGGATTCAGTACATTTATAGATCAGAGAACAAAGACTGTGCATCTCGTGCATTTTCATTTCATAATTTCAGCACAATAATAGCCTTGATAGGGTAACTAGAAAACTGAACCTTTATTGTTCTATCGTCGGATGCACTGACGACTCTCCAGCTGTCGGCTTGTAAACATCTGCAAGGAAAAATCATATGTAAATAACTAATGATGAACTAAACTGCTATACCCAATAAAATAATGTCAACACATGACAGTGTCTGTCAGATAAATTTGAGATTTCGCGCATTGAATTGCGTTATTAAAATTAAATTTATATCTAAATAAAATACGGAGATAAAATTGAAACCGATAAAGTGATTTGACAGCTATTTGTCAATATCAATCATAAATGGCAGGTGCATCAAACAACATGTTCTGTCAATATGTGACACACCATCAACGCTTTAGCACTATATATTGTCGCAACACATCTTGTTAAAATACTGCCACCAAACGGTCACAAGAAAATTGTAGAATGTTCTTGTCACAAATATAAGTAGAGTGCAATTTCCCTTTAGAGAAATTTCTCTTCAGATATTTCATTTTTTCTTTAGAGTGGTAATTACCATTTTTTCTCTGCAATTTCATTTTCTTCTTTAAACTTGTTTTGCGGAAAAACCTAACCAATGTTTATGCTTGACGTGTCGAGAACATAACAGACCAATATTAAATTTCAATTAGATTTTCAAACACATCAATCCCTTGCAATCACTGCACCCGCATAAACAGATTTACATCTAAAATACTGAAACATAAAATACATCGTATATGATGCAACAAGCCAGTGTAACCTGGCAATAACAGGCATGTATCTGAGACGACGTACACAGAATGCTGATATGAGAAATGAAGGACATTATTTCCTCCATACTCCACTTGCTCGACATGATACACAATGAGATGGGTGGTTAAGAGAACAAATATATGAACACAAAATCCAAGTTGTGCTTAATCAAACCTTTTATGGATATAGTAGGCTACAAGTTTTGGACTGTTCTTTTTAAAACACCTCACTCACATGCATTAGACCAAACTCTGTCCCATCTCCTTGGGAATATTATTCGACTAAAGTCTAAACAACGCCGATACGACAAGACACATGCAGAATAAAAGCATCTCGCTTACCTCACGACCCCCGTGTGACCTTCAGACGCCTTCCAGTCGATGGTCTTGACCGCTATCCCAGACCGTACGTCCCAGAACATGAGCGTACAGTCGAGCGAACCGCTGATTATCCGTGTCTCGTCAAACTGTAGGCAAGTCACGGCGTCCTGGTGACCTTGCAAGGTCATACTACACGAACCGTCGAAAGTCCAAACCTATCAACAAGTTTGCCATGCATATATTAGCAATTGACTCAAATGTGGACAATTTAATTAATATTCATTATTTCTTTAATCAATTTTCATTTACCAAAATATAATTCAAAATAATTCACAATAATGTACTGAAATTATCCAAATTAATTGTTACTCAAAAATTTCCGATAAGATAAGAATGCAAAAGTACATATTCGACACAAAGTAGGTATCATTAGTAATATTGTTCTCAAACCATATTTACCACACTATATTATTATTAGTACTACTTCGTGGAATGTTTGCATCTCTATATTACACGTCATGTTTGTAAGTATGCATGTAGCATTTCCTTCATACAAGCTGAAAATCAGTGATGTTATTGTTGTTGCTGTTTTTGTATGCATCAAGTGTCACATGAAGTCAGACATTCAACAGCGACACAGTCAGCTCAATGCAGTGCTGTAATACCTCCCTGGAACCTAGTTAGCGAAGAAATGATCATACATAAATAGTCTCAAAAGCTGTAAAAGCTTCTGTTTGAAACAACCATTAGTAATATTAAAATCGGGCACTACAGTGAAGAATTTCTGATAACGGATCATAGAATTTCAGCGCTACCTCAGCTTCAATAAGAGCTTTCAATTCTGGATGAATTCAAATAATAAATTAACTATATATATGTACAAAAAATCTTCATTCATCCTATGCAGATATCTGGCTTAACAGTATTCACCTTGATAGTCTTATCACAGGAACCAGAAACGATCTTGCTGTTATCAAATTGAACACAGAGAACAGCAGCTTCGTGACCCCTGCAGAAAACATAAACATTCATTACATCACCCACAGGTCATGAACCTACACACAACATAAACACTCATTACACCACCTATAGGTCGTGACCCCTGCACACACCATAAACACTCATTACATCATCTATAGGTCGTGACCCCTGCACACAACATAAACACTCATTACATCACCTATAGGTCATGACCCTTGCACACAACACAAACACTCATTACATCACCTATAGGTCGTGACCCCTGCACACAACATAAACACTATACTCACACTCTAACATGTGCCTGAAATCCCTCCACACAATGCACAGCAGATAGCTACACAAACAGATAGTTACACAAACAGGTAGTTACACAAACAGATAGTTACACAAACAGATAGCTACACTAACAGACAGTTACACAAACAGATCGCTACACAAACAGATAGCTACACTAACAGACAGTTACACAAACAGACAGTTACACAAACAGATAGCTACACAAACAGATAGCTACACAAACAGATAGTTACACAAACAGATCGTTACACAAACAGATAGCTACACAAACGGGCTAGTACTCTTTTAACTCGCTATACCTAGTCTATGCAGCACTTGCAGATTTCAAAGATAACACATCTACCAATATGTTTCTCAAATGTTTCACGCACGATGTACATTATCTAGCACTGACATCATTTTAACTCCATGACATCACGACTCAATCTTGTAATTTCACACTGTCACTCAAGTATGACTTTATATCGTATAATTGTCTCACAATATCAAGAAAAGACAGCATACATATATCACTAATATTAATCAGTCCCTTCAGGAATTAAATGTGGTTAGTCATGTAAAGGACTAGCCTCAAGGTCATACGACACGAGCCGGACTTCATGTCCCAGACCTTGAGAGTCCTGTCGTACGATCCGCTGATCACTTTCTCATCGTCAACCTTAAAAAAGTATTCACATACAGAGCACTTTGAAACAACATTTACCAAGATAGAAATTTCCAATCAAAACTAAAAACTACTTACTGGAAACCTAATGAAAACAAAGCATGTGAACAAACAATAAATCTACAAAGAATAAAATTTAATTTAAAAATGCAGAACTGCATTATAAACAAAAATCATATAATTTATCATGAAATTATTACGAAAATATAGAAATTATAGCAATCTTGACTATCTAACTGATCAGCCCTGAATGCGACTGAGACACCACCAAACTGCAATGAACCAATGTGACCATTCTGAAGGGCCATCCTCCCTCCCCCCAAATAACTTGGCTCAGAATCACTAATGAATAGAATAAGTTGATGGTTTGAAACACCGAAAAGTCTTGAAGGATGACTCCAAGTTGAACAGCAAAGTTAGAACAGCCAACACAGGGAATTAATCCTATAACTACAGCAATCTACTGGCACATCTCAAATATCTTTCACCGAAACCATTATGCTTAATTTACACCATCCACTACTTTGTGACAACATCAAACCAAGAAAACTTTTCCAAACTCATCAAATAAGACTTATTAACAAATATTCAGACATCACCTCAATTTATTTAACTATGTTCTCCAATAGCTGCATAATTTGAAAAGGATAATCAATTAATGTCAAAGTGGAAAACACTGTCTTAACATCACTTATATCATTTAACCTATTTTACTTATATTTCCTTGCTAACTTGCGCATCATTTTCCTTGAGATATGCATGCCACGACTGCCATCACTGAAATTCCGAGGAACATAATAAACTAACAATCAGCATAACCTCAAAACTGTTCTTGTATGATCTTTACATCATCATCCTTATTTTATCAGCAAATAGCAAATTTTTTATCCTGACTGGTATGGGCATTATGTATATGTATTGGGCTCCACCACACAATGAATGAGATGGACATTACTTAAATTAGGTTCCACCCACCAATGACTGAAGAGCCACTGAACATGTTCAAGTTGATCATTAACTGAATTGAGCACCTTTACATTGCTGCTTAGGATTTAAAGGAACAAATTGTTACAGCTGCATGCCCTTTCTGACAACAACAATTTCATTCCTTATCTTGTCAAGCATGTGCATGAACACAGCGAGCCTACTACACAGCCCGAACAACACTGGGTTCAACAGTGATGTCGACAATGAGGCAAACCTTGAGACAGCGAACAGTATCCGTGTGACCAATCATCGTCACCTTGCACGCAATGCTCGTCCAGTTCTGCTGAGTCGAGACATCCCAAACCTAGAACACATCAGGTTACAGCTTATCAACATATCATGACTTAAATCCAGTACACGTGGGGTATATTCTCTCCATAAATAAACAAAACTCAACTGCTCCTACTGTATAATAATTAAGTTAACAATAATAACATAACTTAGTTCACATAGTTCGCGTTATCCTCTTATTCAATTTATCTTGTTTGATTGTGAATAAATACACTGTTATTATAAAATATCAAACCTTAATAGAACGGTCGGTTGATCCACTGACGAGTCGATTGCCGTCTAGGTGAAGACATCGCACAGTGCCCGAGTGTCCTACGAGAGTCTGCACGGCCCACGGGCTGTTCGTCCGAATGTTCCATAACTGCAGCAGTAATTGCAGTCGATTAATAAATGCACGAATCAAATATCCATTCTCTTGAAAAGGTACTAACTGCATCAATAAATATATCTATACTTCAAAGCTGCAATGAATCAGTCAACTAAGTACTAAAACTAATTAAGACCATCTCAATTAAACCTTTCACTATGAAGCAATGAAATAAGAGTGAGCTGAGCGCTTGTAAAGTACTTGTGATATACGAAATGATACATGATGTGTCACTAATCAGTGAGATGTCACCTGTGTCATCTTGGGATGAATTTCAAAGTTTTGATCATGGTCTCAGTATCTACATATCAACACTTCTTGAGAAGCGCTTATCAAGGCTTGGTCTTCAGCTCAGCGTATCAAGACCTCAGACCAGAAATCCAGGACATGGTCTTCAGACCATCGTATCCAGTTCTCACCACAAGACTGATACTAATACAACATAAACTCTAAATACGCTATGTGTAGCAGCAGATTTCACAATTAGAGCTGAATCTGCCGTGCGAACAATGCGTTGATAAATCAAAGCAGTACTGAACACTAAGTGCAAAAAAGTCATAGTCTAATAAAAGCACGCACGCAGTAGAAATACTGCATATCATATCATAACAAGCATTCAGCACTTACACAAGCAGTGTGCCATTCAAGTGCGTAGCAGTGTGAACAAACCATGATAGCTTGAAGCAGTGTAAACTAACCTTGCTAGTTTGATAGCTTGAAGCAGTGTGAACTAATCTTGATGGCCTGTAGGAGTGTGAACAAATCTTGAAAGTTTGATAGCTTGAAGGAGTGTGAACTAACCGTGATAGCTTAAAGCAGTGTGAACTAACCTTAATAGTTTGATAGCTTGAAGGAGTGTGGTCTAACCTTGATAGTTTGATAGCTTGAAGCAGTGTGAACTAACCTTGATAGTTTGATAGCTTGAAGGAGTGTGAACTAACCTTGATAGTTTAATAGCTTGAAGCAGTGTGAACTAACCTTGATAGTTTGATAGCTTGAAGGAGTTTGAACTAACCTTGATAGTCTGATAGCTTGAAGCAGTGTGAACCAACCTTGATAGATTGATAGCTTGAAGCAGTGTGAACTAACCTTGATAGTTTTGTCTGAAGACCCGCTCACAATACGAGTGTCATCAAACTGCACGCACGACACACCTGTAAAACAAGAAACGCACCTGTTCAACATGCAGTCATTCAAATATTCAACATGCACCGATCTAAACATACAAAATTAACATCTGCCATTATGAACATCGGTACGATTTAATTAACCGCATATTTTGTTCACATTACATCAATCGGTGTGTATCATAAAGTGGAAGGAAATCTACAACTGAAAACTCTCAGACTAACAATACAAACTGACATCAACAAGTAAACATCAAAGATAAAAGAGATCAGATGAATTCCCATAACTAATTTACAGAGCTCACTGACAGACTGCTGTACCAATGAACACATCAGTCAAATGCAAATAATTGTTTAACTTTTGCAAAACTTTCAAAGTATTCAAAAATTCAATTATTAAGGCAGTTGAATGCAGATAAGACTGTAGAATTTTAAGTTCAAGCGTTGATTTGACATATACTGCATTCTTTTAATAACTTTATTAATTAATTTCATCAAGAGATTCATACATTTGCAAGATCCAGATAAGAGTATAAGAATACCTTGTGTATGGCCCTCAAATGTTCTCACGTGGCAACGACCCTTCAGCCAGTTATTCTGTAGTCGGAATCGGTCGGCAAATACGCCTTTCCACTAAATAAAACAAATCACAATAGTGTCAAGCTGTTATTTCATACCAACTAACATCATTCGATAATCACAATGCAAAATTATATCAAGATTGTTTCATGGCAATAAATACAAACAGCTGGCATGAAAAATCATATGTGAAACAAACAATAGTTTTCTACAACAACTTTCTCATTAAAGATTGTCATTCAGCAATTGTGAAATGTATTTATCTAGTACAAGTAACATTCCCATAAGCCGTAAATAAATCTGGGCTGTAGAACTTGCGCCGTAAATAAAGCCATACTTTAGAATACAATTATATTCATACAGTTGCTTCCAATAATTATCTGATTCGATAATAAAGATGATTCAAAGAACGAATGAATAACATAATAAAAAATGTTTTGCTCAGTTAATTAATAAAAATATTAAATAACTGAGCAAAAAGAACATATTAATGACTACACTGAATCCAAACAGCAACGTAAGATTGCAAAGTATTTCGTACGTGCAATTCGCCGTCCGGCCTTGTCCAGTTAAGAAACTGCTTCTGCTCTCCAGCACGTGACAATCTCCAGCGCAGCACAGAGCAGAGTCGCCGCCAGAGACGTGGTTCACTGCCCAGCTCGTACCATCTCTTGCTCACACAAGATGCTCGGCACAAACTCACTGCTCGAGCACAGCATACAGAGAGCTTTCACACATGTAACACACTATGCAAGCACAGCACACAGAGAGCTTTCATACATGTCACACACTATGCGAGCACAGCACACCGAGAGCTTTCATACATGTCACACACTACGCGAGCACAGCACACCGAGAGCTTTCATACATGTTACACACTATGTGAGCACAGCACACCGAGAGCTTTCATACATGTTACACACTATGTGAACACAGCACACCGAGAGCTTTCATACATGTTGCACGCATTGATGGCACAAAACTCTAGATACAATATTAATCATTGATACATAGAAATTACATCGGAACATTAATAAAGAGTATTTGCTAAATAATTTTAAAAGAATCATATATCTAGTAAATAGCCATTGAATGTAAAAACACATTTCATCTATGCAAGTCAGAATGCTATAGCAAATCAGACCATATTTATTCAAATCCGATCACTTTGCTGAAAAAAATCCTGATTTAAAAAAAAAATAGACTTTTAAATTATGATCTCCTGTGCCCAGCAAGTAAACCATAAAAATTATAAATTAAAACCAAACCATCAATTATTGTTAACATGCACACAGAAAACTCCAATCAAGAAAAATTAATCTACCTGGATCTAGATATGACATGATAATATGTGAAAGCGTCGGCGGTAGCCAACTGAGCCAGTCTTGGCAGTTAGCCGGGCAGCCGGAATGCATGCGTGGCGCCATCTCCACCGACAGCAGGTGAATCTGTGGAACACTGCAGAGATCCTATGAGTACAACAAACAGTTACCATAGCAACCCAGTTAGCATTAACTGCAGACATCTTATCAGTACAACAACAAACAGTTATGTAGCAACCTAGTTCGCATTAACTGCAGACATCTTATCAGTATAACAACAAACAGCTACCATAGCAACCTAGTTAGTATCAACTGCAGCCGGTTACTACATTGGACTCTCACCAAAAATTACATAGTTACACCTCAGTGTTAATGTAGTACGTTATTATAAAAATTATTACATATTCAGTACACTAACATAATTCTTGAACAAAACTGTTCACAGATTAAATCCGCCAGGATATTAAATAAAACTAAAATTATGATAATAATAACGCTAATCATGATGTAGCTAACGAGTAGAACACCAAGTGCACACGTACTCTAAAGACAGAAAATTGAATAAAAAGAATATCGGAGAAAACTTGCTCAAGCATATGCCAGACGATAATAAAAATTAGGGCTGTCCGTTAACGCGCGTTAATGTGTGCTATTTTTTTAATCGCGCTCATTTTTTTAGTCGCGCGATTAATCATGATTTACTTTTTTAATCGAAGGGCAGCCCTAACGAAAATATAAATCTGTTGTTTACGCCTGTAAATTCATAGTGAATAAGAGGTACATGTTGATTGAAAAAGCAACTGATATTAAATAAAACTACTAGACCATAAATGCTACAAAACGTCAACGCAGAAATTATAACAAGTCAAAACCCCTACAAGATGATTGATCAGGTGTAAATACAAACTTTTAGTACATACACAATGCTATATTAAAGTAAGTGTGAACAAAATGGAATTTTATTCTGCTAAAGAGGTATCAATATATCACTAATCAAAGATCACAATTCATACAATAGCTGAAATACAATGAATAGAATTATGGTCAGACCAGCAAGTCTTTTAACAGAAGGCACTTCTGATCATCGCTGAACTGTGTGAACCAGTCCTGAACAATCTACAAGTAACAAATATACAAAACACACATTAACCACTAATAATAGTATGATATATCGATACATGTATAATTTGTATAT
>JAQFYQ010004046.1:0-10194 GCA_034694885.1 Buchholzia appendiculata | reverse complement strand
AACGATATAAATAGGAATATAAGTAACCCAATACGTGTATCGCTTTGTTTCACTCGTTGTGAACCATATCTAATTGCCTGATTTCTGTGAACACCATGTCGTTGGATGCTGATATTGCCACCCCCTCCCCATTGATTTTGCCTCCCTTCTCGTCTGCTATAACACTCTTTCAATTGCTTTCCCATTGCCCACCCCCACACCAACACTCTTCCGGGACCTTTACCGGATCTGATATTAAATGGGAGTGGAGTGGGGGGGGGGGCAGTGGGGTGGTGGGAGAGAGGGAGGGGCGAACGTCCAATACTGTATCCAGAGATTAGTGAATGTGGACGTCCGGCATCACAGCCTCTTTTTCAGTCTACCCTGTACTATTGCGCCACCTTGCTCTATTGCGCCACCCTGTACTATTACGCCCACCCAGTAGTATTGCCACACCGTGTACACTACTAATCATTCTGATAATCTGGTAATTGAATCGACCACTTGCTGTCGCCGACACATGCTTCTGCGCCGCTACCGATTAGAGTTGCCAGAGAGGGAGAGAGAGAGGGAGAGAGAGAGATAGAGAGAGGGAGATAGAGAGAGGGAGATAGAGAGAGGGAGATAGAGAGAGGGAGAGAGAGAGAGGGAGAGAGAGAGAGGGAGAGAGAGACGGGAGAGAGAGAGACGGGAGGGGGGGGGGAGGGGAGGAGGATTGGTGTTGATGAGGCTGAAAGAACGTGTGATTCTAGGAGAAGGAGCCTGGCGGTATGTTGCTTATTGTTTTTTTTACAACGATGGTTGAACGATATTCCGTGGACCTCAGGACCTCTATCCCCCCTCAAAGTGTTTGGAGCAACCCAAGACAACACAATTTTTAGCTATAAAATCCTCCATGTACATTTTTCTTCCATCTAGTGTAAACCTTCCCCCAAGCTCACCACACTTGGAGCAACCACTTCAACCCCCCCCCCCTGGATAGTGGCCCCTGTGGACTGCGGTATCTGCACATGATTACTTTTAAAAGTGTTACTGCCTCTTACTGGTTACTTTGAATCATAATATTGATAACAAACATGATGATTATGATCATCCTAGGTGGTTTGGACAACATATATATGACAGTGTGTGAGACTGAGCTAGTTTGAGCTATAGCTCAATGACAGTATGTCATACAAAGCTGATTTTGAGCTATAGCTCAAATGACAGTATGTCCCGCTAAGCTGGGTTGAGATATGGCTCAAATGACAGAATGTCACGCAAAGCTGGTTTGCAGCTCAAAGCTGGTTTGAGCTGCAGCCAAGTAACTGAATATATGCAGAGGTTGCATGTTAATGAACTGGTCGTTTTGGGAGACATTGTTGATTTATTATCGTCATCTTTCTTTCGCTCGTTGTCGTCTTCATGCTTCATGACGATCATTAAATGTTACCGAGTGTGACGCGACCTACATGAGTGAATGACTGGGATAAATGTAGCTTGAGAGCGCTATTTCAATCTTCAACTATTTGCAACTTCTGCTGCATGCGAATGCTTTCTGTTTTGCAAAGCTGTTCAGTTTTCTAAGCACGAAGTATTCAGTATTCGCATCAAGAAGTTGGTGCGATAAATCTATAAAGTTTAAGAAAGCTAGAGAAGTGAGTTCAAATTCTGAATTTAATTGATTTATGGTTACATTTGAGTTTTTGTCTTGTTGCCAATGTTAAAATAGCGCCATGTCTAATGTATGTGATATGTTTTAATAAATTAATATATATAAGCACATGTTAGGCAATGGGACAGACGGGATTGACCGATGCTTTTCAGAGTTGTTCGAGTGCGTTTGAAAGGTGTTCCGTCAACCCACAATAATATCCTAATTATGACGAGAATTTATTTAGCTTTGCAAATTTATGACAATTTTTTGGTAATTTTAGATTTTGTGTGCAGGGGTTAAGGTTTATATGTTTTGTTATGAGGACGCATGTGTGCGTGCATGCGTTCGTGCGTACTCGTGTGTGTGTGTGTGATAAAGAAGTTTAGGGTTCAACTTTTTGAGAAAAATTGCATTACCATTCTCTTAGTATAATTGGGCGTAATATCATGTCCTTGGTTTACTTATTGTTTGTAAGACAAAATACTCTGATCGAAATTGTAGTCCTTGAGTTCAAGGCGGAATATCTTTACTGAACACTGTAAAGATCTTTACTGCGTTAATGTAACCTTTTGTCAGATTTGAGGCTGATTTCAGTGCAGGCAAGGTTGCGCCCAGGCTTTATGCTTACTGTGTGAATCGATTTGATCAAGATTTTTTAATTTAAATAATTGTTATTGTTTGGATTTTTATTATTTCTTTTATATTCGAACGACTTGAACACCTAAATTCTTCTGTAGATTGAGTGAGTGCAGTTTTGTAATTGTGGAGTAGTAAGGGTGTGTGTGGAGTAGTGGGGGTGGGTGGGGTGTGGGGGGCTCTTTCTTTGATCTTTCTACTCGTTACAACCAGCAGGTGCCAATCTCCCCTCGGTCTCTACTCTCTCTGATTACTTTCCGTCGTCATCGTCGTCTTTTTTTTTCTTCCACGGCATGCCTCGGCAGACGAACGATCAGCTACTTAATGTTCAGATTCTGATGATTTCGTAATTGAATAAACCGGTGGAGTTCTGTCGTTAGACTCCAGAAACAGGATTATGCAGGAATTGCATAGAGCAGCAATTCACAACATTGAGTGTTATGTTTGAAGTACAAGTTTCTTTGCCTACTGTTCTTTGTATTGGCTGTCAGGTAGTCTTTTCTTGTACTTCAACCGGAACATTGTTTGAAGCATTCAATTAGACTTGGGCCCTTGGGTCTATCTGTTTTGCTATGATTGTATTCGGTTGGATGTACTCTATGTAAAATTACTGTATTCTTTTATTAGTGTTAAGATGCTAACAGAGGCAAAGAGATATACAGTTTATAAGCTTTAATTCATCAATTCTTTTATGGCTGTGAGACATTGACCTTGCGAAAGTTAGAGAAGGATAAGTTGGAGGCATTTGAGATGTGGTTATGGAGAATAGTGGAAAGGGTAAGTTGGCAAGACAGGAAAACTAATGAACAAGTGCTACATGCTGTGGGAGAAGAAAGAAGTATGGTGCAAACAATTGTAAAGAGAAAGGAAAAACTGGATTGGACGTGTGTTGAGGGGCAAGGGATTGATGAAAGATGTGTTAGAAGGCAGAATTGAGGGCAGGAGAGGACCAGGAAGACTGAGACAGAGTATGCTTCATGAACTGATGGAGGGCAAGGAGGGATCGTATGAGCAAATGAAAGGAAAGCAGAGGATTGTGAGTTGTGGAGGAAATGGATGCAAAGGACCTGCCTTCGGTCAGAGCACTAATGATGATGATGATGAATTCGTCAAGCAAATGCCAACAATTATATTTTTGAGCGAAAAACAGTACAATGGATGAAAAGCATTGACTGAAGTATATACCTAAATTATAAAGCTGAACAGACAATAAAAATTTACAAAGCAAAATATGTCGTCTCAGTCAGCTTGTTACAATCTTCACGCTGAACAATGATTATTATAGGAGTTGTCAGTTCCTGGTAGCATCATTGTATTGTTTAATTGTTTATCAATATTGACTATGCTACAAATCTGGACGATTCTTCGTTTTTTTTTGAAAACAACGCCCCCAATATTCATATAAATAAACCTACGTTAAACCTTGTATTCTTTGCTACAAACAATATTCAGACAAAAACTGAAAAGTGTTTGTAACTATTTAAATAATATTTCAGTAGTGAAGATTTAAGTCTGGGTTACGGTTGGTATTTTAATAGGTTAGTAGGCAATATGGATATTGTTTATGGGATTACTTAATTTTTGTGTTTTTGTGTGTTGTGTGTATGAAAAAACGAGGTGTTGTAATTCATCGCGCTTCGTCCATACTGAAGACGTATTAATCAATAAATAAGCTCTGTAATCATGTACACTGCATTCTGATGCGGTAGTTGTTTACACTTTCTCACAATACACACATTAATTCTTACCATCTCCGTTCTTCTTCTTCGTCTTCCTATTCACTGTTATGGATCGCAGATTCTTTGTTGTTTATGCAAAATCCCTTTATAATTACTGATATTGTTTTTTTCTCCTCTTGTTCCCTTGTGTCCTCCTCATCCTCTTCGTCGTCGTCGTCGTTTCCGCCTCGTTGTCGTCTCTGTGATTTCTCGTTCCCAGTCTGTGCCGCTGCCAGCACGCTCTCGCTTCCTGCCTGGTGCTTTGTGTATCGTGCTAGGAGGCATGGGCTAGAGCTATCAGGGATGGAGTGAGGGGGGGGGGGAGGGACGCGTCCCCTCAGTAATTTTTTGTTGGGAGGAGACGGGATAGGCTATGTCGTCCTCATTAATCAAGACAGTGTCCCCCTTAATAATTCATCCCCTCTCCAGGTCTGAACATCATTATTACACCTGCCATTATTACACCTGCCATTATTACACCTGCCATTATTACACCTGCCACCTTACACGTCCAGATCTATATTTTGGTTGAGGGACGATATATAAGAAATGTCCCCCCCCCCAATGAAATCTACTCATACCCCTCGATGAAAAAACCGGATCTCCGCCCTAGCTTGAGGTAAAATGCCGAGCATTGCTGGCATTCTATAGTCAGCAGCAGTTTCCCTTTGTCGTCGGCGAGTTGCATTCTCCTTGGAAAAAATTATACAACAATAGTGGCATGCAAGAGAATAATTTTCTTTTTTGTCAGCGATTGAATGCAGCTCGTTATTTTCATGGGCGCTAGCGTTGCCTGGCTAGCTTTTCTTTCAGGGAATGTTACGGGACGCGGCGATAGTCTTTATATAAATTTCGCAATTAGTGTCATACACGTTTTTATGTTCGACTCTCTGGCAGTTCGGCTTAGATGTGTAATGGATGGCAGATGGGGTTCGGAGGAGGACAAAAAATGTGGAGCATGATTAATCTTCTAAACCTTCTCAGTACCAGTAGGAATAAAGTGTGTATTTATTTTAACAATTAAAAATGAATGTGTAATATTAAATTAAATTAATATTTATTAGTTTAAACGATGATGTTGGCGTGTACAGGTCTTAATTTTGGGCTGGCATGGTCAGTTGGCGACTACTGATGACCACATATTCTGCCGTAGTAGGAATTAATATTGAACACTGGTTTAAAAAGGGAAGACGTTTTGGATGCAGTAGGGCAGAGTAAGAAAATTGAATTGGCCTTTTAGGTCTACTACAAAAGGGAAGATGAATTGTTGACACAAACAGGGGCAGACAGGCAGGAACGCCGTTTTTTTTTTGGGGGGGGGGGCGACGGGTACGGGTGATCCGAATGTTAATGATGGGGGGTGAAAGTATCTTTTTGCCCCCCAATAATTATATTTTCGCCTCCCCTCCCCAATAATCCAATAATTTTTGGTACCCCCCCGCTCGTCAGAAACTTTGCGTCGCCACCCCCGCTCGTCACAAATTTTTGTCCCGCCCCCGTTCGTCAGAAAAGTTCCCTCGCTATCCTCCCCCCGCTCGTCAGAAAATTTTTCCCACCACCCTTGCTCGTCAGAAAATTTTCCGCCGCCACCCCCGCTCGTCGGTTTTAGTTTCTTTGTAATAAATAGAAAATGTTTGCCCCAAATGTTCGTGCAGGGGGGGGCGAAAGTGTACTTGCTCTCCCCAATAATTTCCAATAATTACCGATTTTTTTTTCGCCACCAAACGTACACACTGGCAAATTATTGATGATTTATTGCAGGCATCTTATGTGGGAGTTACGAAAAACTATATATCAAATTGGACTGGAGAGTTTTATGCCAACGACCTGCCGAAAGAAGAGAACTAATGATGATGATGATAATGACGAGACATGTAGCGTGTTTGAGTATGTACAGGAGATTCATTGTATGGTTGTGTGTGATGAATCTGCTTTACTCAGAGATAGTGTGATACTGCAACAGAGGCTGATCTTTGATATCGTGTTCAACTCTGCTGGCCAAATATTTCCATATGAGATATACTACGGGACGCCTAACCTGGAAACACTAGCACAGATTAATGTTAAGTAAGAGTATAGTGTTTGCTAATGTTAGATTTAAATTATTTATTGTTTAGTAAAGTTGTTAACAAAGTTATTGCCGGGTTCTGTGCGTGTGAGTGCCTACACGTGTGTGTGTGGTCTGTTTCTCACCTGTGTATATATTGGCAGCGTGGCCACAATTCTCTTACTACTCTATAGTGTAGGCGTGTTGAAAGAGTGAGAGAAAGGGAGAGAGAGAAGGAGGGAGACAGACAGACAGCCAGATGGGAGGCTGAGAACATAGAGCGAGATAGGAAGAGCACCAGGAAAGAAGTTTACTGTGTCGACGATGAGTTTATTTGTAAACAGACCGGTCCGCTCTCAGCACGCTGCATTTACTACAAGCGGATAACCGGTAGGCTTTTTAGGCACAAGCCACGCCCAACCAGCCTGAGATATTTATAGATGCAAAAACCCAGCACTGATTTGTACTTTTTGATTGATCAAACTGTAACGTAGATTGAATGTTACAGCATTATTTGTTATATTAGTGTATAAAAAATTCAGTTGGTGCTGCTAAGTCTTGTTTCTCTCTCCTTTGATGGTTCGTAGAAATGAACCAAGTCGGCATTAAGCCGGTGTCAGGCAGTGTTGCAAGTTCCGCGGTATTCCCGCCCAATTGGGCTACATTTTGAGTCGAGTTGTGGTTTTTTTTCGGTGGTTGCGGGTTGCGGTTTTTTGGGCTACTTTTTGAGTTTTGTTGCGGTTTTTTGGGCTACTTTTGAAGCTAAAAATGTCCGGGGACTGGTATCAGGGGACTGGTTCTGGTGTCAGGGGACTGGCTATATCTAAGACTGGCAAGCGAGAATCAGGCTTGTGGTATCGCTATATGGCGTAATACGCTATCAGTACAATGATCATCATCTGGCTCCATGGGCTTGCAGCCCGTTGGTGTCCAGTGCAGTATCCACTAACTTTTTCCTCTCTGCTCTGTTCTGTGCTGTGTGGAATAAGGAGTGTATATTTGTTTTTCCCCACTCAATGATGTGGTCCATCCATTCCCTAGCTGGTATTCCTCTCCTCCCTGTTCCATTCATCACACCAAGCATCAGGTTCTTTGTTGCTCTGTTGTTTTCCATTCTAGCTATGTGGCCAAACATTCTCAATTTCCTGTGATAGGTGGTTACAATAGGTGTGATAATGATATATGTGGTAGAAATAATTGTTTTAAGTTCGTATATTTGAAATGTAGTGAGATATGTAGATATGTGAATAATGTGTTGTTGCATTGGAACGTCTAGAGTTTGAGTAAGCTGACAGCAAACTATGGCAACAGTATAAAGTTTAACAGTATTTAAATATTCATACCAGGTTTAGGCTAGAAATGTATAAGTGGGTGTTTCATCTCGTGTTCAAAAAATAAATAGCAGGGTGGGGATGAAAGAGATCAGCAGGGGAGCAGCAGAGGAGGCAGGAGGGAGAGCAGCAGGGGGACGGAAGGAAGGGAGCAGCATGGGGAGAGGGGAGCAGCAGGGGGCGGAAGGAAGGGAGCAGCATGGGGAGATGCATGAGTAAATTGACCGTTGTAGTGTCAATATGTGTTTGGTACCGTGTCAGACTTTATCCTCTAGAATCTATTGGATACTATGTACCGTGTCAGACTTTATCCTCTAGAGTCTATTGGATACTATATATACCGTGTCAGTCTTTATCCTCTAGTCTATTGGATACTATATGTACCGTGTCAGTCTTTATCCTCTACAGTCTATTGGATACTATATGTCCCGTGTCAGTCTTTATCCTCTAGAATCTATTGGATGCTATATGTACCGTGTCAGTCTTTATCCTCTACAGTATATTGGATACTATATGTACCGTGTCAGACTTTATCCTCTGCAGTCTATTGGATACTATATGTACCGTGTCAGTCTTTATCCTCTAGACTATTGAATCTTTCTATATCGTGATCCACTCTAGACTATAATTAGATAGCGGTCACTCGTGATCCACTTGTTTCCTTCCCGTACTGCTGCTGCTGCTGCAGATGTTGGAGAATTAGACTGGACCAGTGAGCAGTTGCTTGGCTTGGGAGACCAGCTAACACCTGTGGCAGCTGTTACTCACAGCTGCAACTGCTGGACAGCTGCTCGTGTTTTACCTCTGTTGATGATTCCCTTGGAACAGCTGCTGCTGCTGCTGCTGCTGCTGCTGCTGCTGCTGCTGCTGCCCTGAAGTTGGCTTTTTTTGCCGGTAGACCATGTTGTCGTCGTCGTCATTTATTGTATGGTGTTTTTGTTTGTTGCATCATGTTATCATTTGTTGTCGTTTGTATATTGTTTTTCATATGTTTGCTTTCGTTGTTTTGTGTTTTCGCCATTGCTCTTGTTCTCTTCTCTGTTTACTCATGTAATGTTATAGAGCATTGCGTTTGAACTCTTGCTACACTATAATACTAATTTTTTTCTGTCTGTCTGTTTGTCTATCTGTCTCTCTCTTTCACTCTTTGTTTCTCTGTCTCTGTCTCTCTCTCTTCCTCTTTTTATTTCTCTCTCTTTTTCTCTGTCTGTCTGTCTGTCTCTCTCGCTCTCTCTTTCTCAGTCTCTCTCTCTCTCTCTCTCTCTCTCTCTCTCTCTCTCTCTATCTATCTCTCTCTCTCTGGGGAATAGTTTCTCGGCACTTCTTCATTGGAAGGTGCCAAAACCTTTCTTTGATTAAATAACATCTAGACCTCTATTTGTGTTTTCTAGGTTGCACTGTATCAAACTGTGACAGGTGTCCTAACGGACCATGTGCTGCTTGTAACTCTGGATATACCTTAAACACCGCCACGATACCAGAAAGTTGTGTCGGTGAGATATCATTGTTTTCAGATGTTTTAGTAACTGTTCAATGACGTCATATTTCAAACAGTCATACTTTTGATCTTGTACAAACCACACACTGTAAATAACGGAAAGCATGACGATGATGATTTTTGACGGCGACGGTAAGCCTGCAATTAAAAAATCCATCAAGCATGCGAGCGCGTCGGGTGGCAGAGATTTGAAGACGCCAGATTATAAATTCAACGAAAATGTAAATATCTATAGCCTATGTTCCAGCGGCGGCGCTAGCAGCATTTTAATGGGTATGCCAAATACAGGCCCAGGGTGCGATTGGCGGATTTCGAAGTTCGCTAGAGGGTGAAAAGAAAGGGGGTCTGGGGACGGAAGTCCCCCAGTGGGGTCCAGGGGCGAAGCCCCGGTAGGGGGTCTGGGGGCTTCGTCTCCCAGAAGCTGAAAGTATCTGCGTCCTGTGGGATTTTTGCAGAGAGGTAGGTGAAAGCTAATTAAATAATCTAGTCCAGAAGAAAAAAATCTAGCCCTAAGTTAAGAGGAATGTTCTCTCTTCGCGGGGTTCCCCAAAGAATTGATATAAGAGGACCAGCAATTTGGTATCCTTCAATGTGTAATTTGAATTAAATAATATTTTTTGATGAGACGAGTATAAAATATTGATAGCCCTCAATTTATTTCGAACGGCCCATGCCAGACAAATTGAGGGGTATGGATGACGAAAGTCCCCCAGTGAGGACCAGTTGCAAAGCCCCGCTAGGAGTCTTGGGGACAAAGTCCCCAGAAGCCTGAGACCTTTAAATTCCAATTCTCATGAATTTTGTAAAAGACACTCTATTAATCGTATTATAAATACCAATTTTAATTTCATATATGAAATTGATACTTTCATTAACAAACCATTGAGGTAAATATTGCAGATTTTTATAAGCCCTGGTGTAAACTTTGTCAGAGCCTATGGAGACTTGAGTAATCACTGATACACATTAGTAAGAAATTATAGATAGCAATATAGATATATACGTTTATAGATACGTTCATTGCTAAGATCCATCAAACCTGATGGATGGATTAAGCCATTCCAAGTTCTGCAACTTTAATACCACGATATTCCCAAGGGGAAGTCTGGTCGTGGAGTCTTGCTTTGATTTGTTGCATATATCACTATTTAAAATAATATTATATGCATTGAAATGTTTGACCACGGGTAATTGAACGCAAACCTCTGGTGTGCTCGAATTGCAAAATACCCTTCGTGGGGCCTGAATATATGGCGAGCGTTGACGAGCCTAATTTTTGGAAGCTCTCCCGAGTCCTTCTGGAAGATATTCCGAGGGCCCCGGTGGGGGCCATAGTGAAAAAACGGAAG
>JAQFYQ010004045.1:0-10194 GCA_034694885.1 Buchholzia appendiculata | reverse complement strand
CATTTCAGACTTGTCGGGGCGTCACTCATTTCGAAGCTTTTGCTACATTCAATTCTTTATTAAAAGTGATACATTCCCAATTTGTTACAAGTGACCATCTTAACGAAATAGACAGTTCTTTTCTACTTTATGAGATGATTGTGCAAAAATTGTGTACACAAGTGCAGTACACTGTAATTGATATAAATTTAATGCAATACGTAGCCTTCATTGTTCGAATCTTGCCATTGAAATGAACTATGGCCAAGCTGGTGAATTCTTAAGTTGTTTAAAATAATATTGCGACTATGAATACATTATTCATTTTAGAAATTCAATTAACTAAACCCAACTATTTATATTTCTGCTGCAGGCCCCCGCCCCTATGTTATTGATGCAAGGGTTGACCATGGAAGAATAGCAGTGAATTCTTACCCAACTATTGATATTTTGCTTCATTCTATTATAAAGTCAAGTTGCCCATTGAATTATCAACCTCTGAGGTTCAATTTTTCAACAATTGTTGTAAAATTACAATGAATAGGTTGGTTAAAGTTGTGAAAATGAAATCAGCCAATGTGTATAGAAATGGACGATTAATTTCAGGCAATGTGTACAATGCCTGACTTTTTTAGGCAATGTGCACATTGCCTGGGTGAAACAGGCAATTTACTAATTGCCTGAAAATTTCAGGCAATGTACACATTGCCTGATTGTACACATTGCCTGTAACATATACATAATTTGTAAAAAGTATTCAGGTATTTGGTGCTGATATTAAGCTCTGATCATCCAAATGATATGACAGGTGTTTCTTATTGTTAACTGGAAGATGTGCGGATTGATAATTACAGGCGGCGTTGATCGTAAAAACATAGCCATGCCAGGCATTTGTCTATGTGATAAACCAACAGTTTAATTTGAACTTATCTGCTTGAATGCATAAATTACACAGTAACCTGACAGTCCGCATAATGATATAATTTTCTTGGCTTCCTGAGAGGCATACTGCTATTAGATTAATTTAGCCTCGGTCTCGATTTTGGCTCTGAGAAGAATACAAAACACAAAATGTACAAATACTAACATGAACTATATTTACTTCGATGTTAACAATAAGCCTGGCCTTAAGAAAAGGGAGGTCAGGCAAAGCGTCGACTAACCTAAACGACAATAAATATAAAAAAACGACAAAAATCGATTGAAGAATTTTAGCAATGTTGATGATAAAATACTTTATAATTTTATTATTTGAAATATTCAGTGGAAATTGTATTTTCAGTCTACAAGTCTGAAATGAATATTTATTAGAAGCAGGGTTAATTTTACAAAATTCATAATAAAATTAAAACATCTATATGTGTACGGGGTTTTGCAAATGTTTGAGGACAACATTTTAGTAACACTTGATTCCGTAATGTCCTTAAAGATAAAATTCATAGTTGCATAGAAAATTAATCTGTTGCTTTATATATGCATATACGGAATCATCCTATCACAATACTTTGTCCGAGTGAAATCGATTTTTTTAATAGCACATCAAGTTAAGGCGTTCTAATTTGCGAGCGCTTAATATTTTCGACTGAAAACAAATGATTTATTTTGAGAAATTTTAATTAGCCACTGATGATTAAATTGAATTGTTGAATCAACTGGAGAATATCGAATCTTGACAATATTTATTCAATTTATCATTAAATATTCCCGAATATTGGTTTTGAAAGATTGTGCCACAGTGCTGAAGTCGTTCCTAGGCGGATGATCTTGGGCGACCTGCTTAATTGCAATCTTTAAATATCAGTTACCTGTTGGACGGCAATGCTGCAAGCTAGATTTTAAGATTTGTTTTCAACCTCGTACTTTTTTATTACAAAATCAATTCTTACTAAATGTTTCAAATATAAATAATAAGTATGTGTTTTAACAATAATTTTCCATGTCTTAAAATATTTTAATTCGTCTTGCATAAATGCTGATCAATGTAAATTAATATTTAAAAAACAATTAAATGACAAATTTTGCTTACGAGCTTACATTATTTAAAATCCTTCGTATTATTTTACCACCGTTTTGTTCTATCGACGTTTTGGTTTGTCGCCGTTTAGGTTTGTCGCCGTTTAGGTTTGTCGCCGTTTAGGTTTGTCGCCGTTTAGGTTTGTCGCCGTTTATATTTTGTCGACGTTATGGTGTGTCTAAAGTTTTCCTTAACTGTTGACATTATGAAGAAAAATATCAGGAATAAATGGCAAGAAGATTTTCCCCACTTCAAGTCATTACACTGGAAACATTGTTTCAGCGCATAATTAAATACGCAGAATTTACTAATTAAGTGCTGGCTATGAGACATAAAGTTGTGGAAACAAATTTATAACTAGAAGGCATTAGAAACGCCTTTGAACAACGAAAAAAGGAAGAAAGGAAGGATAATTATAAATTCAGTGTTAGCTAACGGGCTAAATGTGGCAAATCATATCTGTATCCATACATTATTCATGAAAGTTTGTGATTGCATTTCTAAGCAATCTCACAATTGTGAAATTAATGTTATCGTGTACGATATTCTTTTGGTATGTTATAAGATGACATGCTATATATGGCTATATATGATTTAGTGACGATAAATGCGCTTAACTTATTTTGAACCCCCATCAATCATTCAAAATTAAGTAATTATGTTAAAACTAATTAGTGGAGAGGATGCTGCCTTCTGCGCTGATAAAATTAAAGCTTTCTTGGCAAATTTTTGATCTTCATTATTGATTGAGATATGACTTAGATATTTTTGAGCTTTACTTACATTAACAGTCTTTTGTAGAATTAAAATAAATATTACATTACGGCACAATTTATTTCCAATTAATTTTTACTATTAGTTGATAAAGATTTCTGCAAGGTGGTCTGTGAAAATGTGGAGCTTTAGTAAAATGGGTTACATAATTTTAAATTTCACAATATGTGTTGCATTCTGTAGTGACTCAGTGAGGAAAACAGTTTCATTTTATTTGCACAAGATACATAATTCGTTAGAAAGTCATTACAATTTTTATGTGCTTAGCATTGTACCTTATTTTCTTTATGTTTTTTTCGTTTATTTGTACCTCCATTGTTTTATGGTGAAATAACATTAAGATAATTCTTGGTTATAATTATTCAGGTTCAAGCTCGTGTGCAAGCCGTAGGGAACCTCGATATACAGCACGTTATTCCTCCTGGTATCTGCCCTTGATTCTAAAAGTTGTGCTCATATTGATGCTTTGGACAAACATATAGAATGCTTAAAAATGACGAGTCCTAACAATCTGGATGCAGATGATTGTAGTATGTTTGTCTACTTCAAATACAAACGCAAAGTGTCACTACTGCACGGTTTTCGACTCAAACGTACTTTACGAAATTTGTTCAAATAATCAGTATTCTGGAGGACAAAAATATGTTCAACAAGTAAAACAAATATCTTGCTACGGGTTGCTGACTCCACATAATTGAAATAGTAATTCAATAATTAATTCAAGATAACAAAGCCAACGACAATTATATGCTAATTAAATTTATCTTGTATTTAAGTATGAAAATCAATGATAACTATAATCCTACCAGGGTCCAGTCACTCCAAGCAATTCGAAATATTCCCCAACGAATCCAAACACGGCCGGGACGCCGAAGGAGCCGACCAGTAGTCGATAGTCCCATTTGCCCAGATTGATCTTCTTCGTGAAGCCGACCATGATGAGTGCGTTGATAGCCGTGAAGCAGACTATGATGGACTGCGCAAAGACAAACTCGAACAGGAAGAATCCAAACAGTTTGCACCAGAATTCAGGCGGATGATTTTTCGTGTGAATCATGTAGGCGTGGTCGCACGTGTGACTGATGTTGAACATGAAGTCAGCGAAGGCAACGTACCAACTTAGTCGCTCGCCTATGACACATAATTCACATCAGATACATGTAAATGTAATTCGATTGATATATTTAATAATTGGTGCTTATTTTTAAACATTCTGGTGCACTAATGATAACAAGGATTTGTCAAAGCGGAATAGGAAAGCACTGGTTAGAAATTGCTTTAAGCAACAAATATCAGCTCGACATACGAAATGTATTCGCACTTTGATGCGATGTATCAAGAAGATCTTGCTCCGAAAACACGGATAAAGTTACCTTCCAGATATAAATTAAATATAAAAATTGCTCCCATTGCATAGTTGTGGAAGTCAGTAATATTTGTTTCAACAGCCATATTTTATACACGCTATAATTGAATGATGGCTATTTTACTGGTTCGAAAATAACTTTTTGCCCTTGCCAAAACAATTGCCTTATCTGATCACAAGCTTATTTCCAATTTAGATTTCCAATAATTATGGTAACAAATGAAACGCACAAACAACAACAATAAACATAATAAATAATAATAAATAATAAATTAATAATATAATAAACGCACAAATCGAAAGATAGAATAAAAATAATTTGTGTCTACATCATGAAAATTAAATCAGAGAAAGAAATCATGAAAAGCCCACAAAGATCAGTACTTTAGAAGGCTGGAAAGCCAATGGATAGCTCAAAATGGAAAGACCCAAATGGATGAGCTGTCTATTCGGAAAGTTGTGTGAGTGAATATAATTTTGTCACTTAATTTTTTTAAAGAATTTCTTTATTAATCCTATCATTCTGTATGCAACAGCAATTGCTTTGTAATTATTTAATCGTCATGAAATTCAATTTTTATATCCCGTATAATTAATTAAAACTATTCGACAGTTGGAAATAATGATCCGTTACCTATTGTCCTTGTGAAGAAGTTTTTCTTGAACGGATAGTTGACGTGAATGAGGACTATAGCGCCGATGACGATATTACAGCCGAGCACGCTCAGTCCAGTGCAGTGGATGAGGTAGAACACGAATCCCGGATACCCGAACACCGGTACGACGTTCCATCCGGGATATTTCGGTTGTAGTCCGGAGTGATGGGTTGTCGCTGCTGTCGTCACGTTAAACAGTTCTGTTGAGTTGTAGTATTTCGTTGGATCATCGGTTGATAAATCCATTTTGTGATATTTTGAAATAAATCGTTAAAAATGAATCGTTGCAGTCAACCGTTAAAATAAATTATTAAGACTGGTTGATGCGGCTCAAATTCTAAAAAACGAGCGTTCCAGTTAATGTAATAGCCGATATATGTCCAATATAAATGTCGAAAATTTTAATTTTCAACGACAAAATATATTTTATATATTTACATGCCTTAACTATTAGTTAATATTGTAATCCGTTATTATCTAAATGATCACGCGATGTTCATTTGAGCTTCACATTACTATTTATCCTACGATCATTAATTTGACATTTCTACATTTCTTGTATGCTTAGTAAGGCTTCAAAAACTTCATCACAGAGAATATTGTTAGCTGTCACTTTGTCTTGGTTTTTATAAAAGTGGCGTATTATGTAGATTCATGTGTTTGGATATTTGCTGTCAAATTAAATAAAGCTTAAATAATGCAATAACCATTTGCCTAACACTAATCTATATTGTTTTTACCTACTGAAGGCACAATATGACCTTTTTGTGCTGACGTGCCGTTAAATACCAATCAATTCCGCAATATGCGCAAAAGAAATTCATATTTTTTCCGTGCAAATGCATCATGATTGCTAGCGAGATATCAATGGTCCTCGCTTTCTACTTTGATTACAGTGGCGATAATTGTTTAGATTCACTTTTTGCTAATTTTCGGGATGCAATTTAAACGAATGAGATGATCTGTGATGAACACAGTCAATCCTAATTATATTACAAATGAAAATTGTTAAAGGTTTCCACTGTTATAATTGAATCGAGCGGTGCGCCAATCGGTCCGCGGTAGACGCGACTCCGTTGACGATGAACTAACTTTCTTTCAGCGATGCGACAAGCTTTCACCGACGCGTCGTATAACGTCACGTGCTCCATTGATTTTCATCTGCAGCAGAAGATTAGTCACACCCAGCGGCGATCCATCAGTGGCAGTGGCGTCATCAGACATAACAATATTGTCCTTTTTCAATATTGTTTTTTGTTATAATATTGTTCAACATTCACGCGTACAATATTGATCAACAGGAGGCAAACTCTCGTGGTTTGCTGGGCCCATAGTGCTGCCGCAGATTGATTCGAACTGTGATAGCGATGTTCAAATGTGTAATCCAGCCGAATCCGCATGATTAGATTGTTTTCAACAGATGTTAACGGTTTTGATTCTTGTTCTTAAATATTAATGGCTGAAATTATTCTAATTTTCATCTTATACTATTGGTCTCCTTAACTTTCTGAGTCATCATGTTCTTGAGCTCTGTTTTATCACTCCATAGCTTGAAGATAGGTCATGAACATGGTCTCGGTTTTGTTGTCAAAATTAATTGTGAAACCTTTGCTGGGTCTTTGATGTCTAGTCCATCTATCTGCCCTCTGGCTTCTGCATCCGCGATAGTTTCAGTACGAATGTATACGATTGTGTGACTATCTGGTGAGTAGCGCCTAGCCTGAATTGGGACTTTAGCTACTGATTTTGAAATGCTAATCATTTATCTGATAATCATGAATGGTCATGCGCTCACCCAATTCACAGGCGGCAAATGAAAAAGTAAGTCTAATTATGTTTTACAATTTAAATTTAAACAACCAAATTTATACAGACAAGAACATGAGTGCTCCAATTGCCTTAACTGTTGAATAAGTGGAAAAAGCTGTGCATAAAATTACCAATCATACGGATTTAGATCATGACAATGTTTATATTGAACGCTTTAAGATCGCCCACCCATCGGTTTTGTCCATTTTAAAATAAATCTTCAATGTTTTCCTTCGTTGCATTAGGATTCTCTTCAAACCATTTTGGAATTAGAATACGTAACGTTAATCCCTAAATTTAACGGCCACAAGTTAAAGTTACTACATAGACGTCAGATATTAGTTTAATTTGTTGGTTAAGATTAATTCGAAGATCTTTGAGCATTTCCTTTTTGGAATATCTACAAAATGTCAAAACTTCCAATAGACAGTTTGGCTATAAAAAGGGATTAGTTGTTTAAATACCATAATCAAGATCAGAAGTGTAGTGAAACATTATCCTTTTAAATTTATTATTATTTAATGATACACTTACCCAACAAGTCTGGATTTGTTCCCAATTTAATTCATTTATATTTATTTAGGCGCAGGTCAGTTATTTTAGTACACCGCATGGATACCGTATACATGCAAATGTCACTCGCACGCCATTGGTCAGCTGACTCACAATAGAGCCCTGCCTTTACTGCACTAACACCCTCCACCGCGCCCCTTACTCACCATTTGATCACAACCCAGGAAGAATAGATAATTACCATATCACCACAATACCATGTATACTATTTTAGAACCCTTACACTCAATCGTGTACCGTTATCATTCAGCATAATACCCACTTCGCGCAGTTGTGTATCACAACTCTCACGTACTTCGGTTATACGACTACAAGATACTGTCAATGATCAGAGCATTCCTTTCAAAACCACCGCTTGAAATGCTAGATTCGTGCTCTAACATATGAAATTTTTTACACCCAAATACTCAACTAAGTCTAACAAATTAATATAATTTGATCACACTGCAAATGCTTTCTGTTAATTTAATCTTATGTATAGCCAAAAAATCGAAATCACGTTTTAATTTTGAGGATTCAAAATCAAATATTTAGCTGATCTAAAAGTTACACTTCTTAAATTGGAACGGTTTAGAAAGATCTATAAGCCAAAAAGACCTATAAAAAGTTTGAGTGATTAACATCTGTAACCCAGCAACCGTTGTAACGATCAGCCGACCAAGTGGTTTCGCGGTGTCGGCATATCGGTGACAAATTAGAATCGACGCGATCCCGCTACCAGCTGACAATATCGACTGAGACGAAAACTTGTTAGCGAATTTTCAGGTAAGTTCCACGACTCCGATAAACAAGAAACTGTCAAACTGTCTTTCACAAATGATTTAAGCTCGAGTATAGCCGATAATTACTATTGATCGTTTTAATTGAACTCACTCTGCACTTTTCGTTTGAAGTCTGTTATAATGTATAAATAAGATGTATTTTAAACAATTTCTATGTACTGCTGCGCTCTTTATTATATATTTTTTTATAATGATTGTGTATTTGAGTGCACATCAGGGAAAATTTTCGCAATCCAAGGTAATTTATATAATTTCTAACCTCATATAATGCCAATATTATTATAATATTACTGCTACATTAAAACATATGATTTATTTTCAGAAGAAAATAGAAAAATACTATTTTGAATAAAAAATTATTGACCTGAAACTTACAATGAACTTTGTCGTAATTAGCGGATGACATGACGTTTCATTGGACACAATGTGTCCCATACATTTTTCATTTTATTGAAAAATTAAACTTCTATAGGTTAGAGTACCTTTGTTTTGCTTAAAATTAAAAATAACGTTTTCATGCATAATGTTAATTTTTTTGGAGCAACAACAGCTCAATATAATAGTGTTTGTTATATTAGTTAAAGGCATCTGTGTATGACGGATAGGTGTATGACATCATAGTGTAGAATGTTTAAACCGATCCATTCCTAGATCCCTAATTTATATGATTTCTGTGAAATTTGTCTCTATAAAATTGCGCCTCAAATCGCTGAAAATATTGATCTACAGCTTTATCGTCTAATTATTAAAATAATATAAGTTATTAAAATGCGAAATTAACTGTTTGTGAACTTGTGTGTCGATATATTTCACTGTATGGTTTCATTGCAACTCTGTAACAGCAACTAATTATATCGATCACATGCCCAGGCTGGAAAGGGCTAACACGGAGGGCCTCATCTGTAGAAAGAATGATTCAAGAATTCTGTGAAGGATCTGTTTACTCGCTCCGTAGAATATAGAACAGATGAGTAGAATACTTGAGAGGAAAAGAAGATCGAGATCCAACCGGCGTATTAATTAAGAGACAGAGGACAGGAGATAGATCATTAGAAAGATAGACGGACGATGACTCGATCGATCGATGAATGTTGTTTTCTATACAAAATGATCATCTGGCACTGTATAGAAAACCACGCAATGAAATAAATAGGCTACTTTGCGAGTTACAAATTATTTCTTCTGAAAGCAACAATTTTTGCACATATTTTGCGGAATGGTCCTGAGCGGAATTTGTGCAACAATAAATTCATTATTTATTTTATTTAATATATGATCATCATTGATACATTTTGAAATCCAAAGTAAAAGACCTTGGTTTCATTAGTTTCATCATATTATAGATATAAGAAGTTCTTAAAAAGAGCTGGTATTGATTTAGCGACAACGGCAGTAAAATTAGAATCATGTTTTGTAAAACTAGAGCAGCAAGATCTGAAATAAGAACGCAATAGCATCAGATGAGCCGAGGTTGTAGAGTACTCCCGGGCACAGCAGGCCAAATGAAAACAAAGAAAAATGAGGAGAAATCGTAGCGGTAGCAATTCCGAGGACAATGCTATTAAGCGATGCACGTCACAGAACGCAAGACAGTAATACCTGAAAGAAAGGACGTCAGAGGTCTACGTCGAAACTAGATTTATGTATTAAAGATGACATAAAAAAGCCGCCCGTGCTTATCGGTAGGACGAAAACACTAGTCTGAATTATGATCGTAATTGCATTACAAGAATGCGGTCTTTGTGTTTCGTGGTGTTTACGTAATGAATAACATTGAATGATCAGGTCCTATCTTGACAATGAGCGCAATAGAAACATGTGGATAGAATGAGCAGAAAAAATGCGCAGAACCGGTACATGTGTTGAGAGTAGAATCTTCCTGAATGTTCGGATTAATTAACAATCCCTCCAGAATCACTTCTAAACTGGTGCAATTGTGAAAATGGTCTTAACTGTTACTACCGAGAGGCACGCGCAATGGATGCGCTATGTTGCGCCTGGAATTAGAAATGTTTCTTTGGGGGGCTTACAGATTAAAGTTTTGAGTGCAAACTTGAGCCATGAGTTCACCAGAGCGGCACAACGAGAGATTGCACCTTTTCCGGACTTTAGTAGGAATGGAGTGTGCCGTATTGAAAGATCGCACAAAACAACTTAGAGTTTGCTGGAATTTTTATCTGGAAATGGACTTGAGCAATCACGTAGCCAGGATTTCATTGGGGGGGAGGGAGGGTTGGAAAT
>JAQFYQ010004044.1:0-10196 GCA_034694885.1 Buchholzia appendiculata | reverse complement strand
TAGTTTAACTACTCAAAAGTAGTTAGAAAAGTAGTTAAAGTTTAACTACTCAAAAGTAGTTAAGTGCCCATCACTGAGTATTACCTTGAGACAAATTCCTTGAATCCATAATTGTTTTTATCTCTTCGAACTCTATAACTAATCGTCAAGAAAAAGTTATTATTGGGAAAAATTCTGCTAATAAAACGTGTTAGTAATCTGTCTGTAGCTTGGCATGTGATAAGGTTTGTTTATAAATATTAAATATTAACAATTTAATTTTATTTATTATTTATTAACTTTAATTAATATTTAGAATTTATTAAATATTATTGACTTTATCCGTAAATACATTTTTCATGATATAATGATGAATATGTGATTGAGAGTAACAGAACTTTACAAATTTATATATAAATACATAATGAAAACAATATCTGAATTACATTTACTTGTTGCCTAATAATTATTCTGAAATTGCTTGTAACAGATCCTTTGAAGGTTGCATAGATTTATTAACAAAAGAGTCAAATGCCTATCACAGTGAACTACACATCACATAAAACTTTTGATTTGCCACTAATTTCGCATCGTACTTGTCATTAATATTAGTACAACTTTGTGAACAGTTTCTTGAGACCGACACTGTTGTTTTTGTACTTGTTTGACTCAGATATTTTATTTTGAATTGATGTGCATTTTAAAATATACTAGAGATTAGTGTTATTTGCTTAATTCTATGTTGCGTATCATGTCGTCTGATGTCTTGTAGGTTTTGGCTTATCACTGATATCGTAGACACAAAACAGTTGCTGCTGTCATGGCTGAGGCTAAAGCACAAATTACCAGTGAGTCTTACTGGTTGCGATATTTGTTTATTTTGTGGACACTGGACATGCTAGAGTTTATGAGCAGCTATTTAACATATTGTCGGGTTTTGTGTAGTAAGTAAATTGAATCTTTACTCGCCAAACCAGTTCTTTGCCGTTAATAATACTTTGTGAAGTCATCGTGATGCTTAGATATTTTTCTTGCATTGTTCCTGACTGAATCTCTCTCTCTTTAAAGGACTTTTTGTGACATACTTAAACCAAGAGTTTAACAACAACTTTACAATTACATGATTATTGATTTTCCTTCTATTGTGGATATAATGAGGCAAATTGTAAGATCAGATGTCATTTCTTGCACCAACAATTTTACGGCTCATTATTGAGTCGCATAGATGAACACAGCGAGTCTATTGCAATGCCCGACTTCAATGTGCCGACCACTAAATTTAGTTGAACCATAGTTCAAAACATTCACTGATTTTAATTTTAGAAATCTTCTACAGAATAAAATGCATTTGAATGTAACTGAACTGATAGTTACAAAATGTAGTACTTAGGCATCCTCATTGTGTACTAGTTTACGATACTTCTGCTTTAAATTAGTACTAGTAAAACACTTTGCATGTCTTGGTGGGGTTCTGATGATATATGTATTGTACATTGCTATGTTGAACACATTACTGTTTAGATCAATTGCCCGATAAGAACATTGATGTGTCGTTGATGTTGTAGACGTGTCTACAGATGTGGAGGATCGGCTGAGTTCATCTAGTCCTGACGAGGCGCACATGAGTAAACTGTGCGAGAACATGTTCACCAGGGCTGGCGACTATCTGCGAGGAGAATTTGAATGTAAGTGTACAGTGTTACCTATCTGATGTCTTGTGATGCAGTGTTACGGTATCTATCTGAAGTCCAATGATACAGTGTTATCTATCTGATGTCTTGTGATTCAGTGTTATCTATCTGAAGTCTTGTGATGCAGTGTTATCTATCTGAAAATTCTGAAGTCCAATGATACAGTGTTATCTATCTGAAGTCCAATGATACAGTGTTATCTATCTGAAGTCCAGTGATGCAGTGTTATCTATCTGAAGTCCAATGATACACTTTTATCTCTATTCTCTCATGATGTAGTGTTCAACTGTAATCGCTGATTATATAGATATCGCTTCACGACATCTATATAATCTGTTGTGATGTAATCTCGAACCTCTCAATTATTTGCCTTGGCTATGAAGCCCAGTGGTGTCAACCCCACTAACTTAACGTGGACAATGCCAGTCTGAACGATAAATGATTGACGATGACAAGAATTCCATTGCTAGAAGTATGAAGTGAATTCAAGTGCATAATCATCTTGAAATTGCACTTTGTATTGATGTTGTGTAGCAACCGCCGATGAGTACCAGCTGCTTGAGAAGATGAACAGAGCCACGATAGCCAAGTATGCAGAGATGAAGGACATCTCGGCTAATATAAACATCGCCGTCAAAAATCTTGATGATAAGTGTGAGAATTCTTATTTCGTTCTTTAGTGTAGATTAGTGTATGCGAAGTCAAGAATGGTTAGGCTAATAATTTCTGTATAGTTTTGTTGATGTTACTTGCTGGTTTAGTTTTCAGAAACATGATTTTTAGGTGTTTTTAGATTAAAAATATAGATGTTTGCTTTTTGATATTCATATCCAATATAGGGCTTCTGTTACTCTCTTGTCTACATAATTTGTGATAGCTTCGCCGTTACATGTGATGTGAATAATGTTGTTGTCATTATCTAGAAAATTTATAATGTTATAATATTCTTAATAACATTTCTGGATATTCGAATCCTAAATACTAATTTTTTTTACAAATTGATTTATTAAATAAAATTTAATTTGTGATAATTTATTCTATTTAATGTTATTGTAGATAACAGTTTACAGCCGTACTTGGAGATGATCGATCAGGTCGAGGAGAGTGTCACAAGCCTCGAGCAGGCTGCTTACAAACTGGACGCATACGCTAAACGACTCGGTAATGTGAACTGATCACTAAAGAATCCGTGCTCACAGATATTGTACAATTTGTGTTGTATGATAACACATACGATCAGTTTTCTAGAGATATTTAAAATATCTTCCGAATGCAGATTAATGATCTTGTGCAATGTGCTCAATGGTTGTGTGCATTGTGTTTAGAAAGATATTGTGCGGCATTATACGTGATTTTTTAATTACATTTGCTCGCTCAATTTGACTTGTAAGCACATGATGATGAAAGCAAACAAATTGGGTGCACTAGCATTGCGTTTTGCAATAGGCTCGCCTTTTCCTCGTTGTGCTCAACAAGGTGAACCTGATGAACAGCGAGGTTGTTGCACCTCGAAGGGAATTGGGATGTAAATGCTTTGCTTTAGTAAGAATCCAGTCAAATGTATGTGCTCTGCTGAATTTATTTAGTGGTGAAAGTGCTGAATTTATTCAGTATGAGCGTGCTTGTTAACAATTGCCTCCTAAGTACATCAGGAGAGATTAAGGTTCCGTCCACTTTGATTGGCGATAGGGCTTATTGTAAACAGCGCCGGTCTAGATGATGTTTGTATATTTAACACCATGTAGGTGATGATGGTGTATATAACACTGTGTTTATGTGTCTTGTTTCAGAGGCAAAGTTCAAGCAGCTGGAAAAGCGATGATTTCAAAACAGAACATGTTGGAATAGGAATTTGATGCATTAACTAAACTGATGTATTGACAAACTGTAGCATGTAATTATTGTGCAAGTCTTTGTGGTACATGGCTGTGAACGCTGTTCATTATTGACAATAGGATATACTGTATTGAATGTCATTTATTGGCTCTGCAATGGATAGTTCAGTTTCATTTGACAACAGACGTCCAGGTCAGAAGTCCTCAGATTTCCGTGGAAAAGTTTGTCCCCACGAGGTTTCCGTAACCACACATGGAAAGGGATGAATGGCAGAGCACGCCCGATCAAGACTTGCAAGACTGCATTACACAAACTGTGGCAGGATGCCCTTCTTGACACCAGTCATCCCATTGCTCATCAAGTCGGATCACGTGGAGTCTATTGCAACGCCCGCGCCGGGCTCAACAAATGGTTCAGTCACTTTAGTTGTGCCACTGTTCACCGTTACAGTTATTACCACTTGTAGTTAAAAAATAAATTGACCAATTTATGTAAATGTAAATAGATATTTGTATATAATGCAAACTGGAATTTGCTGTGTTTCTATAATCTTAATCATTTAAGTCACTCGATACGATTTTGAAGTTTTTTTAATACAAAAATAAAATCAACACTTAAAATAAAGTCAACATTTCAGTAATGTACTAATATAACAACGTAAAAAAACGCGATTAAATCTGTATAAACTATTTATGTACAAACAGAATTGTCGTTATAAAGGTTATCTATTCACAAAAAATTCATTAGTTCGTGTGACGCGTTGTTGCGTCTCCGAGTCACAGTGTCTATCAGACATGGAATGTGTTATACATTAACAGCAATAACAATTATGTTAGGAACACTCTTAAACCACCCGCATATAGCAATAAATGCACTAATAAAAATTTATCAAACAAGTTCAGGACAGAGGAATGACCCCTGAACTTTCGATGCCGTGTATATCGCAGGAGAGATTGCTAAAAGAATCCTCCAGTGTTCGTTGTACTTAACAAAGATTAGGTTCAATGTCGAGATTATGTCATCCGTACGATTAAGCGCCCTAGAAGTCCTTGTCCCATCCGGTCAGGTCATCAGGTGGTGTGCCGCTCTCGTCAGGTGGGTACGAGTCGAAGTTGGATGAATCGGCGACTGACTTTACCTGCAAGTATAAACAGTAAGATTAGTCAAGTAATGGAAATGTCACCTACCAGTATATATACAGCACAATTTATCAATCCAGATACAGATTTAATGAACATGATAAATAGTTGTCTGGATAAATTAACAATAGCTTCACAGAATAGTTATAGTTATTATAAAATTATTAATAGTTATAGTTATTAGTAAAATTGTGTGAACAAAAAAAGTAACAGGTAAATTATGGAAATGAAATTTATTTTCCTAACAAATTTCTGTTCAAATATAAAAACGGGTAGTTATATTTGGTAGGTAGTCTTGTTCAATATTTCATAAGTTTCTACTATAATGACTAAGAGGAATAAACAATATCATGCATTATGTATAAATTCTAATTTCAGCATAGCTCAGGAAAAAATCCTAACCTTAAGTCATTAAAAGAGAAATTACAAAAGTACATTAGATGATAGAATGATGATTACATATCGTTCTAAATCTGTGTTATCAAGCCAGTTGAAGCTTTCTCACTTCAAGGCCATCGTCACTGTATATCAATTACAGACCTTCATCACTCCATGCTCACTTACATACCATCATCACTCCATGCTCACTTACATCATCAATGTATGATCATACAGTGTCGTCAGTGAATTTTTACCAATCGTGTTCTATTGTAAACATCATCACCCGTTTATAATCTACTATTTTCTGACAAGATGTCTGTGGTGAGCACAGGTATAGGTTTTAAGTGATGACCCTCCGGGATAATTATAACTGGATTTTACGATTGCATGCCCTTGTTGACACCAACCATTGCCAGAAATGTTGATGATAGTGCTCTGTCTGAAGATAGGTCCTGGCGATGGTATTTTGTCTTACGTATTACTACGCACGACTTGTACCACCGACCGACTAGGCCAGATGAGCACGGGTGGGCGGCCAAAGGTCCTTCCTGTACAGGTAATGTAGTGTTAACAATTTGCCCATGTTTGCTACCGAACACAATCAGTCGTTGCAGGGAGGCGAACCGGAAATGTAGACATAAGCAATTTAAGGCAACAGGTATTACTTTTTTATACATATATTTTGATTAGTACCTGTGGTACAATTGGAGGCTTGAGGGTTCGTTTCCTTAGCGCTTCCCAGTTGAAACCATCGTACCACTTGTGCTTCTGGATTTCCTTGATAGCACCGTAGCCCAGTCGTTCACTTGGCTCATTCCTGAAACAAACATAATATTATGCATCAGAGTTGTTGTGTGGGTGATGTTGTCAGACATAGCAGGTTGGTTTGCACATGTAGAAAAAAAGATTACACTAATTGAGTCAAGTTGTCAAGTTTCTGGATGTGAAAGGGAAAAGGAAACAAGTTCCTTCCGTGACAAGGAAACTGACATGAATTATTGATGATGACAGATTGTTATCTTTACACGATCTAAATACATTAAAAATGTACGACTTATTAATTGCTGTTTTTTTCGGTTCATCATTAAGTCCTTTTTTGGTCCATCATTTGGTACATTTTTTAAATGTCCTACCATTTCTCAAAAATATAAAAATGAGGAAAAAAAATTAACTTATTTACCCTGAATTATTTATATTAACTTATTAACTTATTGACTTATTTACAACTGAAGCTTAGTCTCGAGAAATTGCTCTGAATCGCTTTGTCGATAATGAAATGAATGCATGAACAGCATAACTTCAATTTAATTATACATAATCTTTAAAATAATTTTGCCAATTATTTAAGTAATAATTTCCGATGAGTAACTTACTTGCATAGTTTCTTGATGATGTGTTGAGCGTGTTTCGAGATTCGTTTTGAGAAATCTGCTCCGCCGATTCCCTTCAGTATCATACTGTACGTCTTCATCGGATCAGTCCCAGAAAACGGAGGGCTGAAAACACATTTACAACCATTTAAATTTGACACACATGCAGTCACTCTCTTTAACACACTAATCACATTTGCCAAATCTAAGTCAAGTTCAGTTCATCAAAAATTAAGTTCATGAAGGCTAACTGCTGATCGAGTTCAATAAAAAAAATGAGTCCACTTGACTACAATACAAATATGAAGCACATAACGAATTAAAACTTCCATATCTGGATATAAAAGCAGTCATCAACATACAGAACATATATGATATTAAAAGACAAATAGGCAATACAAAACAGTATGGCTTATAAATTAATCCTAAATCACAACAGCCACAATGTTTAACCGCGTTTCAAGTTGCTTGAAACAAATGAATTCATATTCTCTTAATTTAATTAATTGTACAGTATTTTACAACTGAAGCAATTAATATTTATAGCAGAAAATAATTAGAAATTGTTTATAATGACTTGTAACATCTGTCGAAGTTTTCTATCAAAGTTTATATTTTAATGTTGCAAATCAGTGCAGTCTAGAATACCTTCCAGTAAGAAGCTCGAATATAAGAATGCCCAGCGACCAGAGGTCAGACGAAAGGTCATGACCTCTGTTGAGTATGATCTCGGGTGCGACGTATTCCGGCGTGCCGCAGAAAGTCCAAGTCTTCCGTCCCAGGCCTATCCGCTTCGCAAAACCAAAGTCGACCTAACGACACACAATAGATGTTTTCGAATAAACTATTTAAAATAGTTTTACATCATAAACCTGCAAACGAATTTATTCCAACTACATGTAACAGTTGGTTGCACTTCCCATTAGGGTTTACTTTTGGGATCAACGAATCCAGACATCACAATAGACTCGATGAATCCTTAAGTTTAGACACATGTCCGGCTCTAAGTGTAATATGGCATGAAAAAAGTGGAACACAGTGGAAACATTCTGCCCCACTGCGTCGTGGTGATATCCGAACTCAAAACTGCTTCTTGAATTATCTACAAACATTCTGCACTAATATTCCTAAAGTGATCCAAGAATTCAGAATAATTGTAAAAAATAAATCGGAGTACAAATTATTTGAAAACTATCGTTCAACACTAGTGCTGAAGCCATTCTTTGTTTAAATCTGTAACAAGCTTGCTTCAAAACACATTAAACACAAAGATTTGACAAAAACACATTAGACTTTAACAGGACATATACGAGTTTAGCTTGAATACTAATTTATCAGATAAACGTACAAGTTTGACGTATCCGTTGACGTCGAGCAGGAGATTCTCCGGCTTCAGATCGCGGTAGACGATGCCGCGTGCATGCAGGTAGGTGAAAGCTTCTATGACGCAGCCGGAGTAGAACCTCGTCGTGACGTCGTCAAATGCACTTCTACAAATATAGAAATCAACATAAGACATTGACTTGTGTAAACCTACATGAGAGTTTATGTGGCGACGGGATTCACAATGGGCCCACCAAGTTTATGTGTTCCACTTTCTTATTTGAATGATTTTACGATTCAATCTATTTCTTATCAAGATAACGAAATTATTTGATAAAATTCTCATCGAACATTCATCTTGCATTCATGATTTTTACTGTGTCACCACTGTGATGAGTTATTCCTAATGAAATAGAAAAATCCAACAAATTAGCTAAAAAGCTGCATGTCGTTAATTTAACAAAAAGGCAGATAGAACTGCACACCAGGTTATCAGTTGAACACGGTGAAGAGAAGGAGAGTCCTACTGTAACAAGTAGAACAGTGTACAAACTTGTAGTAGAAGTAGAACAGTGTACAAACTTGTAGTAGAAGTAGAACAGTGTACAAACTTGTAGTAGAAGTAGAACAGTGTACAAGCTTGTAGTAGAAGTAGAACAGTGTACAAGCTTGTAGTAGAGGTAGAACAGTGTACAAACTTGTAGTAGAAGTAGAACAGTGTACAAACTTGTAGTAGAAGTAGAAGAGTGTAAAACTTGTAGTAGAAGTAGAACAGTGTACAAACTTGTTGTATAAGTAGAACAGTGTACAAACTTGTAGTATAAGTAGAAAAGTGTACAAACGTGTAGTATAAGTAGAAAAGTGTACAAACTTGTAGTATAAGTTTGTGTATAAGTAGAAAAGTGTACAAACTTGTCTCTGAGAACGGACCACAGTTCTCCACCAAGGCAAGCCTCGAGCAGCATGTACAGGTATTTGTTGTCTTTGAACGTTCGGTATAACCTGGAAACAAAAGTACATTATCATCACCACCATTATCATCATTATTATCGACATCTGTGTATCATCGATATCGTCATCATCCTTACCAAACTGTTCTTTATTTACATGACACAGAAGATTTTGCAAAATTTGTTAAAGCTGTATTTATTACAATATTATGTAGATTGTTCTAACTTATGAACATTCTAACTAAAGTATTCTAATTCTTCATAATCTGAAAGTAATCACAAGACCAATCTCGCCCACCCCCCCCTAAAGTCCTTCTTCTAGCAAGGCACTGAACTATCACAGCAAGATGCAAAAATAACAATCTTCACTTCAATCTTTTTACACATGCTTGTACGTTGCATGTTCTATTTTAGCACTGCAGTCCTGCTAAACATCACATACAACTCGACCTTGTCTTTATTCGCAAAGATTAACTGCCGAGTTCTAGCAAATATTCAGCTCTATACAGCTGTCAATAATATAGCATATTAGCATATAAAGTCCCGCCCAGACTCATTATTGAACTTTGATTTATGAAACATTCACAACTAAACTACCACTACTTAGAAATATAAATCATACACAAAAATCTCAAATAACTCCTACAGAGTTATAAAAAAGCTTCAGTAAAGTTCTATAATAAATAGAGCGAGTCTACATACCGGACAATAAAGTCTACATACCGGACAATAAAGTCACATCTTGCTTCAAACATGATGTTCTTCTCGTTCATGATGTGTTCCTGCTGGCGCGTCTCCACGATGTGATGCTTTTTCATTCGCTTCAGTGCATATGTGCGAGTGTTGTCATTCTTAGCCTTGACCTGGAAAAAAAAGTTATTATGTACTTACTTGTGTCACTCTACACTTGTCACACTACACTTGTCACACTACACTTGTCACTCTACACTTGTCACACTACACTTGTCACACTACACTTGTCACACTACACTTGTCACACTACACTTGTCACACTACACTTGTCACTTTACATTTGTCATTCTACGTATCAACATGTCAACAATTTCATACAATTACTGATGGAAACATTCTTGTAACATCGTCCAGCCCACTACAGCATGGACAAAATCATGAAATGAGTTAATAGTGGGCAAAAACTATCAAGGCCACATTTGAACAGAAATTTGATCCTACATGTCAAAGCTTATATCAAAACCTTAGAGATTGTGACAAATGGGATGCAAAGGTACAACGCAATCAATAGAAGACTCCTTTTCCTGCATATTGTAAACCTAAAACAATATACACTAAAACAGACAAAGGTTGTGTACATGTACACTGTTGTACAGTTGTACACATTGCATTTTATCATTAACATACACGCATTCCTTACAAATAACTCCAGATGATTAAACAATAACCTTCTGTCCATCAATGCACACAGCAAGAATGTACGCAAGAATGAACACAGGATTGGCACATAGTTACCATGAAACAGCCGAATGAATAGGAAAATATAGCCAATAT
>JAQFYQ010004043.1:0-10196 GCA_034694885.1 Buchholzia appendiculata | reverse complement strand
ATAGTTTTCGTTACAGTTAACTAATTCAATTAATTTTATTTATAGTTTTATTTATAGTTAACGAAAATATCACTGATGCCAGCCAATCAAAAAGCGGCAGATTCAGCATTACACAGCTAGCCTCTAATACATATCAAAATTGACTGAACAAAACACAGAGCATTTTACAAAACCAGTATGTTCTTTTTCTTTAAAGAAACATTCAATAATCTTCAGTTACAGATGTAATCGACTAACAATCAGTTTCAAGTAAACAAGTTGTTCTCTCTGTAGTCAAGATGTTATCATACAACGCTTATTGTTACCAATACAATAAGTAACAAAATCTTAGAATAACAATCAGTCCTCTAGATGACAACGACGTTACACATGATGTATCAAAGTATTTTTTTCTTTTCATTTTTACTCATATTTCTGCCATTTTTTATTTCAAGCAAATGGCTAAATCTAATCATAATCATGATCTGATTTTTTCTTTAATATATCATAGGATGTTGTAACGTGATATATTCTGAAACAGTTTTTAAAATTAAATCAGAGATCAAACTTACATACATTACCTAACTATTTAAACATTCTTACTGTAACAGTCAACTTAATTATTACTGTTCCATTTTCGGGGGCACATCAACATATTGATATATCGGTTCATTAAAGTCGACGAAGAAAACCTCGACGAGATCTTTGAAGGTGACACTGCTGGGTCGAGATGACTTGCTAGCAGAAGCAGATGAGAGACTTGACCGACGACTGGCTGGCAGGTCATGTTCATGAACCACGACGATGTTCGGAGTCCCTTCCATCCTTTCGTCATCCAGGTCCTCAGATGAATTAGTCTGCGTGACGTAAACGCCTTCAGGTTCTCGAGAGTGGAAAGTCGTAACTGGCGGTAAATCTCTGTTAACATCCGTCTCATCTTTACCTGATACGTACTGGGTGTGGTATGTTCTGGAAGTTTCGTAGAACGAATCCTTGTGTGGAGGTTGTTCGGCGGATTCTCCGCGCTCTCGTGTTGATACTAGATGCAGTTCTTCCGGAACCTATGTAATGCAGATTGTTGACATACATAGACTCCATAGTGTTAACGATATTCAGTTTATAAAACTGATGGGCTGAGGTAAGAATATTTGAAAGTCGCAAATACTTTACTTTCATCAAGCGCCTTTCTTTGTATTTCTACTACTCAATTAGGATAATAGGTAAGTTAATTGCTTCTGCTCTGTTACATATACGATTACGTCATAGCTAGTACTGCAGCACTACCAATGTAAATCTTCAACACTTCATCCAAACGATCCCATGAACGTGAGCTCATAAACAAATAAATAAGCAACTTAAATTCAGCCAGTAATTAAAATAAAACTTGGCAAAACTAATTGGGAAAAATATCATAATCTATTTCACAGTATGGTAGTTTTTAACTCTGCATATTAAGTGTCAATTAACAATTTAAAAATTCAACTACGTCTACCTATAGCAGTGATTACTTATGTGTAAAAATATCATTTAATTAAAGCTCGCGTATACGGCTGATATTTCAGTTGTATTTTAAACGCTACAACTTCTTGTTTGGTGAAGCTTCATTAATAATAATAATCAAAGAAAAAGGTCATGGAAAAGGTAATTCGTCCTATGGAAAAATCTGTAAAGGAATTATTAATGTAAAGTAATATATAATCAATAAAACACTTCAACGCTGTGTCTTACCTCCGACACGACTTGTTTCTGCTTCCTGTCTCCTTCTATCTGTGACGTAGTGATGACGTCACGATGACACGGCGCTATATCGATGACGTCACGTGAAGGTAGCGAATCTCCTTCATCTGCCAGCTTAGCTATGGCTATTGGGAACGCCATCTTCTTGCACGTTCTTTCCTCTCCGCAGGGCAGAACCTCCACAAACTCACGAGGCTCGTCGACGACTTGCCATTCTATAACTTTGTCAGAAATGTGACAGCTTTTCTTGTCATGCTTTGACTTGATAGTGTGTAGTGAGTCGCGTACTCTCACGTTGATCTGTGAGTCGAGCTGTGGTTCAACGCTGTTGCAGGTGAGACGCTCGGTGCTGCAAGTTTTCTGATGAAGTCGTTCTGTAGAACTGGATCGAAGCTGTTGCTGCGGCGGTGGAGAGGCTAATTTCACCGTCGCTTTTTCGAAAGTATTCGGGCGTTGTTTCTGAAAGTTTGCCGATGGCTGGACGACAGCGGCCTGGATTCTACACTTCTCTGGGATGTCCGATGAGGATGATCTCTTAGCTGCAAGTGAAGCTGAGTCTGTGAACGCTGACGGACTGGTTGCTGTTCGTTGCTTCATTAATTTAGACGCTGACGAGTTGACGATGATCATCGGTTCTTGTATCTCAAATGTCCAGTCAGGTTCGATCGTTAAAGGAAACGGTGGTGTCTTTGTCAAGGATGACCGAGGAGAAGTTGGATCATACGTCAGCCCATCCGCTGCACGCTTCTGCGCCTTGAATCGCTTTTTCTGATGCTGAATAGGTTCCGCGGTCTGTTGAAATGTTTTAACTGCCAACGGTTGTCGCGGCGGAGAGGATTCCGCGTTTGACACGAAGAAGTGCTTGTCACGCTCTGATCTTTTTTGCAAAGATTCCGAAAATTCTGTTATTCTTGGGAACCCTTCAATCTCTGCCGACACCGGCTTCCTTATTGGAGACTGATTCTCACTGGAGATGGAATTCTTGTTCATTTTTTGTCGCTTCTTCAACATCCTTTCGGGTTCCGTGATTTCTGGAAAAACATCGGTGTGCGACGATTGCCTGGACGCATACGACATTTCACTGGCAACTGGACTACACGGCCTCTGTAGCCGTCTGTTCAATGATTCAACAGATTCAGTCAATTGTGGATAGCTTTCCAATCGCGTGGGAGGAATGAAAGTAGATCTGACATCGCTTTCTCCGGCTTGTTTTTGAGTCTTGGATCTCTTTGAATGATATTTCATATCTTCCACGTTCTGATGAGGCGACTCTAGGTTCACTGGCGGCCAATACTCCGTCGAGTCGTCTACAACCTTTGAGTGCATGTGTTTGTGTTTTTGCACCTTTGGCTGTCTGGTCTTTTCTTCTGCAGAGTCGACGAATTGGGGAAACATTTCCGCAGTCGTTTCCTGGTGGAATGGAATAACCTTTCTGGCCTCCTTCTCATGCTTATGCTTATGTGGTTTAGACTGACTCTTCACTGATTCCATAGACTCTACCAGGTCGGGATAAAGGTATGCTTCACCATGCAATGTTTGCCTAGATGGGAACTCGCATGTACCTGCTTTTGAATGCTTGTGAATCCTTGGAAGCTCTGCTACATATTCTCGGTATGATGTAACCTGAGGGTAGATTTCACCTTTGGATACTTGTCTAGTTGGCGAGGCATCACACGTTGATTTAGAACGTTTCTGTGACTTAGCTTGGCTCTGAACAGATTCAATGGACACAGTCATGTGAGGATATTTGTCAACGTCTGACTGTTCCTTACGTGGAAAAGCAGCTTTAGGCGCCTTAGAATGTTTGTGAGATTTTGATTCACTCCTTTGGCATTCTCGAATTTCTGGCATTCGATGACAGGCTCCAATATCTGAAATTGGCTCCATGGTTATCTCTGAAGAGTGACTCGTCTTTGAATGCCGGTGCAATTTGGAGCGCTTTACAGCTGGTTTTGTCAGTTGAAGTGTAACCTCGCTTTCCGTTGGCTGCCTAGGTACAGCCAATTCCGGTTCGTTCTTTGTAGCTTGCTGATGGGATTTTTGTACTCTCTCGAAGCATTCTGAAACTTGAGTTTTGGGTAAATGTACAATATTAGGCGTACATCGACAACGAGAGGGCACTTCAGTAACCTTAGGCTGTTCGCATACCTTGCTTCGTACAACGCTTATTTCCGGAAGTTTGACTGGTTCTGGTTCGTTTGCTATCGGCACATTTGAAGAAATCCTTGATGGCAGATTAAAAGAATCTGATGAGAACACGATTGATGGTATCTTTAACGTCTGTGATGGAGTCGAAACTGACGTCGTATCTACCGCCGCTGCTGATATCTCTTCGGATTTCTGCACTGTGGCCCAGTCCCGAGGTCCATTCAACGGTCGAATCAACACTTCTACATGATCGGATGTATTTGGGTTATACAGTAAATACGGTGACCAGCTAGACGAAAACTGCTTTATGGCATCTTTGAAGGATTGTTTGGATTGCTCAGATGGAACGTGTACTGAATCGCCAGGAGGTTGTTGCTTGGATTCCCGTGGCGTTCCAGCAGTTGAGACGTCAGATTTATTCTCCTTGGACGCGTTGCTCATGGGTGACTCGAGCAAGTCATGCGTTGCACTTGACGAATGTTTTGTGTCCGCAGACAATAAAGCTGTTGCGCTGTTTGAAGACAGCTGCTCAGACTTTGATGCACCGGTCGCAGCAGCTTGTCTCTGAGCTATTGCCTCGTACGTCGCTAGCGCCACTGACGACTGTTTCAGCGACGATCGCAAGGATGCTAGCGACGAGTTGGAAGAACCGCTGGACATGTGTGGACGAACTCTCAACGCCGACGTCACAGAAGTTATTGACAATTTTCTCGACCCTAGTGCGACGTCAGATAACGCTTGGCTTTCGATTGTACCCGGTGGATGTTCTGGAACGGAGGGTAGCGCAGGTAAAGATTGGACTGGGGGACCATTCATTGTTCGAGATTTAACAGGAGAGATTGAAGATCCTGTCTCGGAGAGTCTTACGGAAGTGAACAGTGGCTGATGCAGTGACGGCGTGCGATGCGCTGTTGTTAAGCGTTCAGAAAACAGTGTGCTCCGCAAAGAAACTGACTCATTTTGTGGATATTTCAAATCATGTGATACGTCATATGACATGGGACGCGATGCATCATGAGATACGTCACGCGACACGTCACGCGGCACGTCACGCGATACGTCATGTGATGCGTCACGTGATGCCCCACGTGATGCATCATGTGACAAGTCGTACGATAAACAACATGCCCCCTTAACTGAGAGGTCATGTGATGATTGGGGTCCTAACGATGTTTCGGACAAAAGAGTAGAAACAGAAAGCGGAATTGGCTTTGAAGCCTGTACGAATTGTTGTCGTGCTTGGAATACTGCTGACTGTGGCTGATATGACAAAGATCGCGCTGTCTCAGTAGGTGTCTCCCTCATAATTCCCGCTGAGCTGACTAGCGAGTAGGACAGCGGCGATGGCCTTGATGAAGAAGGTAACGATCGATTGGCCGGTGATATGTCACTCAAGGTGATTGCCGATGAATCGACTGTCACTCGTGGCGTTGCAATTATCGACGGCTTGTAAATCACTAGTGGTGACGTCACTTTGGATGACGTCGAATGTCTGACTGCAGGCACGGGCAACGTCGATGTTGTTGCTGTCAAGGTTGTGCTTTGTGATCTGTTATCAAGGGGAGTTGTATGAACTGACGAAGATTTAAATGACCGCTTTCTGGCCGCTGGTACAGGCGGTAGCGCCTTGATGGCAAGGCTTGAACACTGATTGAAGGACGTCGCTTCACAGCCTGGATCCATGTCGACATCAGACAAACGTGCCTGTTTGCTGGCTCGCTTTGAGCGAGACGGATGTTTTGAAGTAGATCGATCTTTATGCGATCTTGAGTGACGATCATCTTTTGACCTGGATTGAGAATCAGTTCTCCGTCTGGATTCAGAATCATCTCGTGAATGGCGATCATCTCTCGCCTTGGATTGGGAATTATCTCTGTGCCTTGAATGATGATCATCGGTCCGTCTGAATTGAGAATGATCTCTATGCGCTTTTGAACTGGAACTACCTCTAACGGATTTTGAGTGAGAATCGCTTCTCTGCTCTCTGCAATGGGAACTATTTCCACGCGACCTTGAGCGAGAATCATCTTCCCTTTCTGAAGAACTGTCTTTTTCTCCTTCACACAATGACTGCTGCCAGGCAGATACATAATCTGTACAGGAATCGGAAAGCATGGATGACATGCCTTTATTCTTCGATCTGGACTGTCGCTCGGATTTCTTCTTCGATGGCGACTCTTTTTTAGAATGACGTGATTGTCTCTCACGAGCTGGCTCTGAGTCACGATGATGATCTATTTTTGACTTTCGTGTCTTCTCCGGAGAATGATCTCTTGTCTGGCGATGCTCTGTCTGATGCGACGAGTGGAAACTGTCGTCCTTGTGACTGTCTTTTTCTTTGGACACTGAACGATCTTTCTTATGCCGAGATTTAGATTTTTCTTCCGTACATCCACAACAATACGAATCTTTGTGACGTCGTTTCTTGGAAGGCGTCGCCACCGCGGCTAGCGCTCGCTTACAGCACATTCGATCATCACATCGACAATTGATCTCATCCCAGATCTCATCACATCTCGCGCACGGGTCATACATATCCGGATCACATACAGAGTCAAAAGATTCTGGACGGAAATTATACTTGTAGATTCTGGACAGTATTTCTCTGCAGTTTATCGGAGATTTAGGCCTAGTCGCCGACGATCTCTCACGTGGCGCTCTGTGATCTTTGCTTTTCCTCACAGATTTGGATCTACTTGCTGATGATCTGTCAGGAGACTTCCTAGTCAATAAGTCCTGCTGGTCTACAGATGATTTTGACCTGCTTTTAGAAGGTCTGAGAGACGTTCTGGACGTTGACCTACCCGTTGATGACCTTTCATCGATTGAAGTTCTTTCAGATCGACTCGAGTGACGTTTGCGAGGAACTGGAACTGGTCGTTTGACGTCTTTGATCTCATCATGTGAAGGTAGACGGACTCGCTTTTTTCCTGAAAGGTCAGATTCACGTACACCTGTCGTACGTTGATGGTCCGAGCTGCGCACTTCCGGTGAATCAGCTATCGTATCGCGAGGTGGTTTTTCGGATGTTCGGCTACTCTGCCTTACAAGCGACTCGTAATCCCGAGATGTTGCTCTACTGCCGCGCTCCTCTCCTTCATCGACTGATTCCGTGAACATTGGATCTGAATGACGTAGTGTTTGTCCAAGCGAATGTCTCTCCGTTCGTTCGACCACCGGAGCTGATTTACTGTCTCCAACTCGTGGCTTAGTGTACAATGATATCGTAGGATCTTCTGAAACAATCGATACCGTTTCTTCCGTTTCAATCGTTGAATCGCTTCGATCTGGCATATAGGATGGCTCCTCACCTAATTCACTCTGAAATGGATATGCTGGAGATTCTTGATCGCTTGCATCCGTGTACTGTCCCTCGCTTGCTGCATCGTCGAATATCGATGTTTCTAGTTCTTGCGATTTGAATCCTCGGGGTATTGTATCCAGCAGATAGTCAGGTTCGGTTTCGTCATTGTGCGTGCTTTGAGGATTCATGCTATCTGGTCTGGTAATTGGTGAAGCCAAGTCATCAGCCGCTAAATCTGATGAGTCAGTGAGTTCGTGTACTGATGAACCAGTTTCTTCAGTAGAGGCTTCATCTGGATGCGTAGACACTTGATGTTCACGATGAAACGATTTGTGAGGAACCGAGTGCTGTGGAACCGAGTGGTGATGAACCATTTTATGAGGAAGCGTTTCGCGAGGAAGCGTTGCCCGAGGAACGGTTGCCCGAGGAACCGTTTCGTGAGGAACCGTTTCACGAGGAACCGTCGCCCGAGGAAACGTTTCGTGAGGAACCGTTTCACGAGAAACAGTCGCCCCAGGAACCGTTGCCCGAGGAGCCGTTTCGCGCGGAACGGTTTCGCGAGGAACCGATTCGCGATTAACGGGTTCGCTTTCAGTAATATCCGAGCTTTGAAGCGATGAAGAATCGGTTGACTCGGATGAATTAATACTCGATTCCTTTTCGTTCGATAAGACATCCTTGAACAAATTTTCCAGCTGCTTGCGCAACCGAACTTCATCCGCGCTAGCGTCCAGCATGCCACGGAACAGAAAGTCACGAGAAATGCTAGTATAATCTCTAGAATGTTTGCCTGGTGAACTCAATCTTGCGTGTTTCTTTTCTTTCTCAGTCGATGCTCCAAATCTTGGCGGAACAATATTTCCTGTCCCGCGGGGGTCTTGCAGCTGAGCCAAAGCATCGTCCTGAGGGAAAGGTATGAAATCAATGCGATTTATATTTAAATTTCAGTCACATTTTTCACATTAATTTTTCAAAAGGTACCCAAACTTGGAGGATCTTGTGGGAAACCGGAGAATGGTTGACGTCTGGATTTATATTATCATGCCCTATCTGACGAACAATTTCTACCGGCTAGGTTATTTTGCAGGTGGGGGACTTATTAGGCTAAACTTCAATAAATATTTGGCTGGAGGTCCATTTTGGTGCTAATATAATGCCGCCTTTACAGACTTTTTCGACGTTTCGTTGCATTCTCAATATCTTAATCTCGCGTCAGGCTGACTAGCTATCAATTAACTTCAAGTTGCACCGGCCAATCACAAGCGGGAGGAAGATCACAATGACATAATCGCTGGCCAATCCATATACGAATAAGACAAAAATCGGTTCACATTCATATTCAAATTCGAAACAGGAATGTGCAGCTTAAGAAAAGCGAAGTACACTTTTGAGAACAGAACTTTAAAATACTAGAACTATAGAAATAGATAGATGCGAATTAATAAATTAGCAAGACAAAATATATCAGAGTATAAATAACGCAGAATCTTATTCGTTTTATTATTCTTAATACTTATTAATAATCTTAGTTATTCGCAACTATAATCTCTTACCACTGAAGCTAAAGCTCGCAGCAATTTATGGTTTGTGCTCTCGTCTTCGAGCAGAGACGGATGCGTTGGAGAGGAAACCCGATCAACCGGATCCGACTGTAGCTGTTCAAAGAGTGTTAAAGATCGCTGCTGAGCGGCCGGCGACGAAGAACGTTCTACAAAGAGAACAAACCAAACAAAACATGTTGAATTTATCAATGGCAATTAATTATTAATAAATTAAATTAATAATTGTGTGGTCATCGCCATTTATGCAGCAATTTATATCGCAATAAGTCGAAAAATGTTTTAGACATACTCACTTATTTCTCCAATACTGATACTACTACTATTACCACTGCTGCTGCCACTGTTGCTATCACCAATTACACTACTACTGCTCTTACTAGTACTTCCATTCCCCCATGCTATTGCTACTCTTTCACGCAACACCATTACTACTGCTATACAATTCTATTATTGTCATGGAACTTTTTCATTAAAAAATTTAAGAATTAAAAAATGCATAGCATACAGAAGTAGCATTTTACGCACAAAAGCAGCATGCTTTTATATTATACATTGTATAATATACAGCTATGGCATGCTACAAATAGGCAGTAGCATTTTTAAATGCAGCATTAGCATTATACATAAAACAGTGTCATGCTACTGCTGAATGTAGTTTTCTGCACACAGCAATAGCATGCTACATGCAACCAAAGCTGTTGGGTTTATTGCTACTATACCAATCAAATGCAAATGATTTAAAATTAATAAGAAGGCTTTTTTCCCAACAATAATGAAATTCAAAAACACTTTAAATCAGCAGATTAGAGTGACAAAGCGACGCCAATTATATCAATGACTGTTCTGTAACGAAGTTCATTCCTAGGAATTCCATAGGCAAGGTACCACTACCCACTTTCGTACAGAACTTCAAACATTCAGAATCTGATAATTGTTAGTAAAACCTTCACCACATTCTAGTATTGACACAATATGAGTTTATACTCGGAAAGTATGAATTATGATTGTGCAAATACGTTTTGCCTACTAAACATAATAAATGCATGCCTCACAAAGTCTATGATAAAGAAATGAGCTATTTTATACGTCCTATACGCTAAAATCAATCCAATAAATAGCGATCCTGAATAGAGACAAGGTATCAAAGCAATCAGATAATGATCAATATCTTAAACTAAACATATGATTCCAATTTGTAAACGATAATAATTCCGGTTTTTCACTTGTGTGCTAGAAACAATTTGAGTCTTAGCAATCAAATTATTAATTAATATTCGTCAAATATCTACCTTTATCAGATCTTCTAGGGGATGAACGCCTATCGTCAGTGTCAGATCGCCGCGCTGATGAACCAGAAGCAGCGGACCGTGCTCATTACCCGGCCAGTGATGGGCTCGGTTCCGTCGAAGGCCGTGCTGGTCAGCGACAACAAGGAGTTCCTGTTCAACTGGATCCACTGGGTGAGC
>JAQFYQ010004042.1:0-10197 GCA_034694885.1 Buchholzia appendiculata | reverse complement strand
AAATGTGTAGTTTTCTCAGTTATAAAGGTGTGCTAAAATGCAAAACAATGAACCGTTTCAGACACACACAAAAATCAAACCAACACCTTTTATTTTAGGAGTAGCATACATTTCGTCGGCTGACCAGAAATCAGCAAAAAAATTATTTAACAAAATCTTGTAAAGCTAGGTAATGATGTCTCAGATCGAAGCTTGTACATAAATGTAAAAAACACAAAAACATAGATGATGTTGTCTCATCTACAAAGCTTGTATAAAAGTGATACCTTATCGTGATACCTGTATTCTCTCAGATACAAAGCTTGTACATAAATGTTACCTTGAATGATGAGCTTGATCTTGAAGGTAGCCTTGCCATGTGTGTTCTGTACGGTAAGTACGTACTCTCCTGCATCAGCCTTAACTACCTTGCTCATGGACAATGATGTCAGACACACCGCCGTGTCCTCCTTGAACCGACGCGCATCCGGCAATCGTCCATTGTTGAACTTCCACTCCACTGTGGGGGTGGGACTCGCCTGGAACGGGATCTCAAGTACGGCGGACGCTCCGGCCTTCAGTACGATCTTGTCCTTGTACTGATGGTCTCCAATGGTTGGCGCAACTAACACATTACGTATACATTTAGTCGTACAATACATTTATACTATGGCGCATAGACTAATCTAATATTTGATTAGCTGTGGTGGTTCGGGAGGTTGCAAACGCTTCAGCTACAATTTCTACTCCTGTTACAAATAGTTATTATGTTGTTTAATATCAACGATCCTCAGTTTGATTCATTTTAGATCCATATATTTTTACTTATCTATTTATTTCAATTTGAAATCAAGATCTAACTTTCTGTTCCAAACCGTGAACTGACCATTATGTGAGATTAACTGTCCTAGCAAAACACCAAGTCAGTATAAGCAGCAGGCTTTACTAAGTCTTAAAAACTTTTTATTCTGCATAATAGAATATTACAATTTTCCAAACTTTAATTGTTCACAGCCCTTAGTGATGAACTTCAATAGAAACAATTCTTACGTGGTAGCTTCAGATGCAAAACTCTTATTAGCCATTAATTTAAAATCACATCTCCTCCGTTATTGTCTTGTTTTCCTACACGCTCAAAACCCATGGCGATCAAGGCGGTCAGGCTAAACAGAGTGATAAAGTAATTGAGGACATCGTCAATGCTGGAATCTAACCTTGTATGGAAAGTTTTGCGGAGGTAGTCAGCTGCTGGTATTCAGCCTTGTAGGTTCCCACATTCTTGTCAGTCGCTTTCTTGACGACGAGCTTGTGAGTCTTTCCGTCCGCTTCTATGTTGTAGTCATCTTCGATGCGTGTGAGTTTCTTCGAGTCCTTGTACCACTCGACCTTGAGACCATCCTTAGACAGCTCGCATTCAAAGGTCGCACTAGTGCCTACCTTGTCGAGCTTGATGTCGGAAAGTTCTTTTGTGAATTTGATTTCCTCAGCTGTGAAGACAAATGAACAAATTAAAGATTAATAACAAACATTACTCCAATACGATTAGGCCTAAGCATAATTCAAAATAAGCATTAAACATAGCTTCAAAGACAAATATTAAATGCTATAATAAATTTTCTATTATTTGAAATCTGTATATAATGCATTTTTTATTTCTTTCAATCAATGGTAAAAAAGGTATGTATAATATATTATCATCTACATGCAATTTAATTTTCCATTAATTTGGTCAAATCAAGTTCAAAGTATGAAGCATTAAAAGTACCGTGCAGATATGCAACTCCAGATTGGCATTTCTATGATTATATGCTGTTGCAAAATTAAAAAACATAGAACTTGCTATGAATAAAAATAACAGATCAAATTTTCATTGGTTTGTTTGCATCAAGATAAGATAGAAAAGACTTACAGTATTTGGAAGGCTGAGACGAAGCTGATACAGGCCCTGATCCAACCTTGTTGACAGCAGTCACTCTGAACTCACAGGCCACTCCATCACGGAGTGATTCAAACGTGAACGTTTTCTCCTTGACCTTATCATCCTTCACCTTCACAAACAACATTGAAAACAAACAATTTAGTTTCTGGAACAAAGCCATGAAAACCAATTTGAATTATTTAATTTGAATGATTTGTTCTAGTAATTGGTCAACAAATTAAGTTCTAATCACATTCAGTAACTCACTCTTTGCGACAACACTAATTAAAATATTAATAAAAATAATCAATTACAAATCTACTTAATCCGAATCAGTTCAATACGAATAATTGTAAATCATCAATACGAAGCATTTCACGCAGGATCTCTAAGTCCAGTGTAGGATTTGTGAAAAATTAGGTTAGTGGGGTCAGACCCAAAATTTTTATCTGACGAGCTGGGGAGCACGTGGTTGGCGACGGTCCACAATTAGGTAAAACCGACAAACCTCAACCTTGAACCCCCCAACCCCTCCTGACAAATAATTGTCTAAATCTAATTCAGTTGACTGCAGAAGTTCGCAATGATAAACACGTGTGATCCAAGGTAATTCCTTACCTTCCAGCGATCACTATTCTCTTTGATCTCGACGATATAGTGAGTTATCGGCGATCCACCGTCGCTGCTCGGAGCATCCCACGTGATGGTCGCCGAGTCCTTAGCCCGCTCCGTCACCACCGGAGTCCCTGGCTTGCCTGGAGCATCGAACGGATCCTTAGCGACGAAGATTCCTGTCGTCTCTGATGGCTTGCTCTGTCCAGCATCGTTCTCCGCTACCACTCGGAATTCATACTCGGTTCCCTCGACGAGATCCTTGACGGACTTGGACTGGTCCGACATCGGCTCACGATTAACCTTGGTGAATCTAGACGAGCGGGCCGTACACTTCTCCAGGTAGTAGCCCTTGAGTGGAGAGCCTCCGTCTGACTTGGGTGCGTCCCAAGTGATCGTACAGGACGTCTTGGAGACATCCTCGACACGGACATTCCTGGGTGGACTTGGAGGCTCTGTGGACGCACAAGTTGGAACAGGTAAGAAAAAATACAAATATAGTTTCATTATTTCTGGACGATTACATTATGAGAATGCAGACATTTACAGAATTATCCTAATTAGATTTATCACTGATTCCGATCATCATTATACCAACACACAGAATATGAATATTATTACAAATAACAACATTAAGCCTCATTAAACTTTATCAATATATTGCATAGTTTATATTATGTGAACTACTGTTATTACGCATATAATGCAATAATTTCCATGAATAATGCATACTGTTATATATTATTATTGATGCGCTAATGTACATTATCACGTATATTATATATTGTATTGCGGCTCTAAACAGCCACAACACTTTTATTTAAAATAATTAAAACCATCAATTCTCGTCAGTACTTATTAGAGCTTCCACGTGAGAAAACCTTGATACTAACCGAATGAGAGTTTAGCTGTGACTGGCTCGGGCAAGGTACAGGGTGGTCCCTGTCCTATGCTGTTCTCTGCTGACACCTGGAAGAGATATTCACTTCCTTCGTACAGCTTGGTCGCCTTGTACTTGAGCGTGGAAGAGTCCGTGTCACCGATGACTGAGAAGACCTTCCTCGTTGCGTCAGCCTTCTCCACGATGTACTTGACGATCTCAGAGCCTCCGTCCTGCTCCGGAGCATCCCAGGCGACCGTGATGTATTCCTTGTGCTGCTCCACTACCTTGAGGTTCCTTGGTGCCGTAGGTTTGTCTGAACAATGCATCAGGTCTTAAATCACGTCAGATTGAGTTTAATTCAAAAAATATTTGTAACAGAAAATAAATAGGTTTAAAATGCAATGCTGAATGTATCCCGGTATTAATAAAAAACGTACACAAATCAAATGTACATTTTGTGCATACACACTGAGGCCAACACCAAGTTCGCCTCCGTAATCTGATTCATATCCATCGATGCAACCGAATCATCTCTTTGCAATACATGCTCTAACTTTGAATTGTTAATGCCAAAGCTTGCAACAGTACAATATATTTGTCAATTGGTCGATTTGTGAACAAAATAACTTATAACTTAAAACACAAATCAGCTAAAATGAAACAATCTTTAAATTTAAATTCACATATTTATACCTACAAGAAAAAACTTAAATTATATTGTTAATTCAGATATTTTATATTTCACTGAAATTTATTAGCAATCAAGTATTTGGATTATACAGTAAATAATAAAAATTGTTACTTTTCAACATACTACAAACATTACGTTTGTCTCTAATCATAGACCTACTGAGACTATTCAGATTCAGCATCACTAGCCCTCACCTTTCACGACGACCTTGAACTCTGCACTGCCACTGCCCACAGAGTTCTCAGCCACGATCCTGTAGGTCCCTGAGTTCTGAGCAGAAGTATTCTTGATGGTTAACCTTGAGAACGTTCCATCGCCCTCTAGCGTCACCCCAGTGCTTGCCTTGGTGATCTCCTGTTCTCCACAGAACCACTTCGCGGTGGGAGTGGGAAGACCGGAGATGTTGACCAGGAGAGAAAGGCTGGCACCTGCTTTGATCGTCTGGGTGTCCTTCAGAGAGGCGTTGTAGTCCAGGGCAGGAGCAGCTGTAGTAGCAAACAACAAGCAGTAAACATTTACAATATTATTATGAAAAATATTATTTAAAATACAGTTATACTACTAAAACATAGCAATGCATTAAATATGAAATCTAGTTATTACGTCGTTAGTTACTAAGTACAATAAATTGGCTATTAACAATCTACGGCAGGCTATGTATATTGGTTCTTAAAAAGCTTTCAGATTACATCAAACTATATACGAAACACATGTGACCTGTATATAAATAACTGCAACGTAATATAATATTCTCTCTCCCCCTCTGGCTCTCACCAACTTTCACTAATTTTTTATCTCTCTATATAGCTCTCGATCTTACACACCGTGTTTTGACAAACCAATCGAGATATATATAATCATTTTGCATTATCTGTCGCTGTTATGAGGTTCACAGGTAATTGGTCGTCTGGTACCATGCACAGCATGCAGACTCCAATATTATCTCTATCACTATGATTACATTGAACTATGTAGTGGCTCGTACCGTGCACTGCGAGTAGACAGTCTGTCTCCACTGAGCCGACCTTGTTGCTGGCCTCACAGCGGTACATGCCCGTGTCCTTGGCGTCAGTGGGACAGATACGCAACGAAGCAACGTCATCCTCATAGGAGAGTAGGTACTTCTTCCCACCGTAGACCTCCTTGTTGTCCTTGTACCAGTGGATGGATGCCGAGGGGGTTCCGTCAGCGATCTTGCACTCCAGGGTGACCTCAGCAGGCATGATGGCGACCTTCTCAGAAAGGGGCTTCAGAAGTTCTGGAGCTTCCCCGTCTAGATACAAAGTAACATCAATGGTAACATTAATTTAAAAAAACACAACATGTAAAGTGATGAAAATAGTGGAACATGACAACAGTAAGTTAATTCTGATGTGATTTGTTATTTCAACTCTGACTACGATCTAACGATCTAATTACACTTGTTGGCGATTTATTTTGCTGTTGTTTTGATTTGTCGTTTTGCTTTGTCGTTTTACTTTGCTTTATTGCTTTGTTTTATTTGTTTTATTTTCATTTTATTAACTTACATTGAACATGCAGTGGTTAATCAATTCCGAGTTGCAGCTTTCATCTTGGCATTAAATGTCATTTCTTTGTCTTACACAAATTTGGCAAATGAAACATTTGTAGATAATGAAAAACATAGAGAGTAATTTTGTATCAATTAATGAAGACGAAATAAGTCAGCTTCTTCCTTACCGACTTTGTCCTCCGCCTGTACTGGAGCTGTAGGGTCCGATGCAGGTCCTACTCCGGCTCTGTTCTCAGCGGAGATCCTGAACTCATAAATCGTGTCCGGTTTGAGTCCCTTCACTGTGTATGTGGTGTCCGGAACCTTGTCCTCGTTGGATCTGATCCACTTGAAAGCTCCTTCCAGTCTGTACTCAACCACGTAGTTGAAGATCTCAGAGCCTCCGTCAGACGTCGGCGGTGACCAGGAGAGTGTGACGGATGTCTTTGCCACCTTCTTGATCTGCGGAGGGTTTGGCTTGCCTGGTTTCTCTGAAATATCATTGTCACTTAGAATTATAGTTTCATAAAAATCAGAATGAATGTACGGTACTTATAAACCAACTATCCTCAGAGGTTACAGTTGTTTAACGCCATGTAAAAAAAAAATATATAAAAATAAAAATTCAGGAACAATTATTTTGTCAGTATCTCATCCAATTTAAAATGTATCTATTTTTTGCAGCAAGATCAACAAATGTCATCTGACAATTGTCACATGAAATTGCATGCCTCTCTATATTATCTTAATTGTAAAATATAAATATTATCATGGTTCACATTGATGAAATTATATCACTGTAATATTAATATGTTCACTTTATTAATTTAATATTATTATCACCATTTATTATTATTTTTATCAACAATTAATACTCTTAGATGAATCTCGAACACGGACATTGCAATGATAATAATTATGTATTAGTTCATTTGAACTAAATATAATGTATACTGTAACCTAAATGACGTCGGCAATGACTCAATGATGTCAGCAATGACGTCAGCAACAGTGGAGTAGTCGTAGGGTATATTGTTTAACAAATCAATAGCAAATTATTAATAAGCACAGTATACCCACGTTATACAGAGATTATACCCACAGAAAATTTGACACCATACCCACAGTATACCCACTGCTTTTTTGTACCACTACACCACTGGTCAGAAATGATTTCAGCAATGACGTCATAATACCCCAGGGATCCTTGGCTTTAATCAGTGCGGACTTGGGTCCGGCAGGTCCTTCCCCGACCTTGTTGACCGCGATGACCTTGAACTCGTACTCATTGTCTTCAATCAGGTCAGTGACAGTGGTAGTCTTGTCCGGCACCGGATCTTTAGTGACCCGGATCCAGCGTGCGCTCTGTCCCGTGCTACGCTCTATCAAGTATCCCAGGATCTCCGTTCCACCGTCTGATTCCGGCTCCTTCCAGGTTAGGATACAGGACTCCTTGGTGACGTCAGATGCATCCGGGGCGGATGGGGCACCCGGCAACGCTGATCACATTAAAACACCGTTTAAAGCTAGTTCAAATGTTATATATAGATCATTATAAATAAATTGAGAACTACTTGCTTCGCTCAGCTAGATCATGAAATGCAGAAATTACACAACGTTTATTATTTGACGCCTGCGCTTGTCATGAATGCCGCGGTATAAATAATTACTTACTTCATTGAGCCAGCGAGCTGGCCAAGCGTCTTTTGACAATGACATTTGTTTCTCAATTTCTTTGCTCATGTGACAGAATAGTGGCCAAGAAATGTGGCCTTCATGTTCACCAAATTTAACAGTGCGCATAACGCTGTAATGATTTCTACAAAATTAAGACTATAACGTCTGGATATGGAAATAAACAGCTCAGTGTTAAAAAAAAGCATCTCACTGATTTCATTTTAGATGACAAGAAAGTTCAGTTTGGAACTTTGATTGCACTCATACCTTTAGCCTTGTTGATTATTGCAGAAAATGCAGTTTACCAAATGTTTATATCTTACCGAACTGGCTCTTCGGTGTTGCTGGTTTTGACAGTTCCACAAAAGGTCCAACTCCCACTTCGTTCTCAGCGGCCACCTGGAAAGAGTAAGCCAGTCCTGGGTTGAGCGCAATGGACTGGAACTCCACATCCTCCGTGCCACCATCCCTCTGCCAGGTTCTCTTGGAAGCCTCTCGGCGCTCAATCACATAGCCAGTTATAAGACAGCCTCCGTTATCGTTAGGCTCCGCCCACTTCAGGGATATGGAATTTTCCGTCATCGATGCAACGGTAAAGTTTTCAGGAGCGCTTGGTTTGTCTGGAACAGAGCAACGGGAGGGCATAAATCGTATGAACTACTTCAAAATTTATGTAATCAAATTAATTTCACTCACTTTAAAGAAAACTTACTCAAAGCAACGCTGTTGGAAGACGTTAAGCTCCTGTGATGCTGGTCGGAGCAAGCAGCAACAATAGTAGCAAGTAGTTAACTGTAAAATACAACATTAATTGTTATATAAATATAATGAATAAATGAATAAAATAATAAAGATGTTCTAGTACCCAGTGCTTAACTAAACATTAGCATATGCATACCCAGTACGACTACTTCGATAGTGACGTTAGCCTTGCCGAACTCGTTCTTCAGATCGACGGTGTACTTTCCGCTGTCGGCTCTCACGACCTTGGCCATCGTCATCGACGTCATGTTGACTATCGTATCGACCTTGAACCTCTTGGCATCTGGAAGCTTGCCACCCTTGAACAGCCACTCGGCCTTCGGTGTTGGGCAGCCGAGAAAGGGGATTTCGATGGCAGCCGACGAGCCGGCCTTGAGGATCAGCTTATCCTTATAGGCGTGGTCGCCAATCTTCGGTGGGACTGATGATAACAATAACAGTACTGACTTATCTCACTCACAACATTAATTAATGAATGAATAAAGTGTCTTCAAATTGAAACAATGATTTATTTAAAGCAGCTACGAAATCATTGCACGGATTATACCTCAAGTTCAAGACGCTTTACTTAGACTTTCTACGCTACATATGACCGCTCTGAAAGGTTAAATACGATATATTAATTATATTAATGTATGATAATATAAATTTGAATCGACAATTGTTTGTTAAATCATGCTATTAACTTAATAATAATTACAACTTTATTATAGATGATTGCAGCAACTGAATGCTACAGATTACGAAGTAAGTACAATGATGCATATGGATCAATATTATACAGCAGTAGGACACAATCCATATGTTGAACCATATGCATCATTGTACTTATTTCGTAATCAGTAAACAGCTGAGAGTCGAAAAGATTATAACATCTTATTATCAACTTCACTCCACCATCGCTTTTTCCTTTAACGACAAGAAATGTTATTTCTAAGGTTGGCTGCAAGCAGTCAGAAGACAGTGTCATATCAGATCGTCATTGAGACGTTATCATTTGCTCAGTACGATATAATGTCTCATCATTCCACTTGCCCAAGACATAAGCATCATAAATATTTATTATCAGAATAACGGATGGCGTCAGATTAATATCTGTTATCAGTTGTTGATCCTTTCATTATCATTATTATCATTTAAATAATAATTATTAATATCATAGTTGCTTTGTTTATATTACAACTACATCAGATGCAATAGATAAATAGAATTTAATCACAAAAAATCTAATTTAAATTTAACAGCCGCTCAATAATTATATTATAATAATATAACACAATAGTTGAGTATTTATTATTTCTATCCATCGCAGCTCGATGGCACCATACCGTCGATTTCAACACACGATGCAGCTTGTGAATCTAACTAAAATAATAATACCGCTCCTTGAGATATTCATAGTACTAATGAAACTATCTAATTTCAAACTTATCTTGAATACTATCTTAGCCACATAAAAAAGAAAGGCAATCATATAACCGGAATTAATAGTGAACAAGGAGTGAATAATCCAAGGCACGGAAATGTTTACCTGCAATCGTGACGCTGGCTGTAGTCGTTAGTTTCTCATACGTGGCGCTGTACTTGCCTACGTCATCAGCGCCAACCTTCTCAATGACCAGTCTCTGGACTTTCCCCTCACTGGTGATGTCATAGCGGTCATCACGACGAAGCTTCTTTCCGTCCTTTAACCACTCCACCTTCAAACCTTCCTTGGAAAGTTCACACTCCAGCGTGACCTTGACATTCAGTTCGTCTATTTTCAGGTTTTCCAGTTCTCGAATGAATCGTATTTCGTCAGCTGTACATAGAAGCGTGCAACAGAAAAGTACATCATGTACATCAAAAGTACCTAGAAATAATAATTTGATTAATTTCTGCCATCATTGAAGTGATTGAAATATTATACCAAAAGTCTTTTAAAATAATGCACACCTTTATACAATAGTAAATTCAAATATATAATGAAATGGTTAGGTCTGTAATGATACATAATCACGATCACATGATACGGTGGGCAATCACAAACAAGCAGGAATGGAAATCATCCACCGAAGACTTAAGAGACTCCAAGCTGACGCCATACAAAGATTTGGCAACTCAAAAGCTATGCAAGCTTTACATGCGCAAGAAGAGATCTTGTGCATATCCAGTCCTAGCTA
>JAQFYQ010004041.1:0-10200 GCA_034694885.1 Buchholzia appendiculata | reverse complement strand
TTAAATTCAACCCCCCCAAATATTTTTGTGAAGCATCCACAGGGGGTCGGAAAATGGCCAGGGGGAGTTTAACCCCCCTAACCCCCCCGGCAATTTCAACATTGGTGGGGTGACAGGTATTGATAAATTAGTATAACTAATTTTTCTGGGCACTGTTGCGTGGCCCATTGGTTAACATGCAGCGCTAACAAGCTAGTAGTACCCAAACCGGTCGAGGTGCAACCTCTAAAGTTGAGTCCTGTCTATTTGGGCAAATTCAGACTATACATAGGCGGCGCCACCATGTATGCCGCGTATGCCATGGCATACCCATTTTTATGAGTGGGTATGCCACCATTGTAAAATCCTCATAGTGGCATACCCTTGAATGACAACAAAACGTAATAATAGTTTGACAAAAATATTAAAAAAATTTGCTCGCTTCGCTCGCAACATAATTTTACGTGACATGTGTTATAGTCATGCTCAATCGTTGGTATAGGCAGTTAGCCCAGAAATGCGTATGTGAAAAGCATTGTTTTCCTACCTATTATGAAGCGTTAGGAGTAAAATATTGAATGATTAAACATTGATCATTGATATTTTGATCGTTTTGAGCACATTTATTCTTCCAGCAATTTAATGGCCAAACGCCATGTTTTACCTCCGTCCTCATACTAAAAACATAGGTGCAATACCAAAGGTATAATAAATTGCAATAAATTACTCGATTCGCCCCAGGATCTTTTTAAAAGCCAATTATTTTTATAAAGTTACATGTTTGACCAAATGTCCCGGTTTTTGGATAAGGGCGAAGGCAAACAATGTTTTGCTGCTCTTGAATAGGCGGATTGGGCTTCAGGGCAATTTTGAAAGAAATATCTTTTAATAATTTGAATAAATTATGCCATGATTTTTATGATATCAGCAGATATCGCCTTGTAACATGAATTTTAAGTTCCCCATGAAAAGCTTATACAAGTGATCTTGAGAGAAATGTTAACTTCCAATTTTTTGGGGCTCGCTTTTGGGGTTTCATTGCGCCACAGTATCACTTTTCTATGTGTATAATTATTATTATACATTAAGGTGCGCCAACACATCTTTTACTGTCATAACATTAGTTGACTTTAATATTTTCACACGAAATGTGGTTGAAATATGAAAAAATTCTTCATGAAAACGGTAACACTCATCTTCAAATCATAAACGGTTGCCAACGAAGGCCTACTGTATTATGATTTTCTATGGGAGCCTTTTTTAGGCCACACTGAATATGTTCTCCTGTTGGTAGCTGGCTATTTTGCTTCTTAATCCCGGAGATGTATTATTTCTCAGCCTCCTTGTATCACCACGGTCCCAGCCGAATTCTCTCGAAATATCTTTCAGGCTGAATCGGGAACGCCTCCCAAAAATCAGGCTCGTATGCGCACGCCATACATTCAACTACGACGATTTTTGTAATTCAATTGTTTGACCACTACCTACCAGAGATTTGTGTAATATAATTATTAAACCCATGATCAAATAATTCAATACACATCTTAAATAGTGATATAGGCTATGTAATAAATCAAAACAAAAGGCTCCGCAATTAATATTCCCCCTGAGACCATAGGAATGTCGTGGCTCCATCCATCAGGTTTGATAATGTATTTGCAAGGAACGTAATAGCTTTTGGTTATTTCTTACTAATGTGCATCACTGATTACTCAAGTTGAAATAAGCTCTGACAATTTAACACCAGGGCTTATCTACAGTATTTACAAGAATGAATTGCTAATGAAAGTATTCATTTCATATATGAAATTTAAAATTTGTATGATAACTTTTAAAGATGGTGCCTTGTGCAAGAATATATAAGAATTTGAATTTAAAAAGGTCTCAGGTTTCTGGAGATTATGTCCCCAAGAACCATAGCGGGCTTTTGCTTCTGGTCCCCTCTGGGGGACTTTCGTCCCTAGTAGCAAAATATCGGAATTTATATTGCACCAATATTGGCCCGATGTTGGTAAGTTGGCTGAAAATCGGAGCAATATTGGTGCAATATAAAATCCGATATTTTGTTCCTCGGGTAGCTTCGGGTGTAAATATCAACACAATCGTCTCAGTAGTGACGTAATGATGTCAGCGGAAGAGTCAATACGACACTACTTCCCTGTCAACTTTTTTTTAAATTGACGGTATACCTCCAATCAGTGGCGGACTGGCTCCCAAAGGCCCACTGAGGAAATTTTCAGTTGGGGGCCTGGGGCCCAGCAAAATAACCAGCTGAAATTTTATAAATTAACCTTCCCCATGCAGTGCGCACTTTCTACCATTTGTGGTTATTATCATTAGTTATGATTGATTTGCATACTGTATGCATTCCTTCCTCTGTGCAAATATAACCTTGATATCCATCCTGTATTTTTTAAACTTACATTTGCAGCATTTGCAATAATTTGTTATAAATATCAGTAGAAATAAAGGATTAGTTAAGCTTATTTCTTTCAAACATCATAAAGCTTATAAGTCAATATTAATTGTATTAATATTTAATTAAAACTCTGAAAATAGTAAATGAAATCATTGTTCTTTCTTCTGTTGCAATTAATTGACACTTCATAAAAATCACTTGCCTGAGCAAATCCAATTACTCTGACTCCATTATCGCTTTGAGATAAGTTTTCAGATGATCTAAAAACGTTTCAGTTTTGTTGATTGACTGGCGATTTCATCAATGATGACATCACATTCAGAAATTGTAATAAAGAAAGTGCGCTCAACGTTCAGTTACAGTAACGATTCTATTAGATCTTGGTTTATTGTTGATCTCAACCTCGACTTTCTAATCTTAAGTTTTGAGAACACTCGCTCGCGTGTAACTTTGTGGATGGCATCGTCAGGATAAACTGATATGCCATGTACAGCTCCATGCAATTGCACATACTGCTATACAGATTATGTTTGTGCAGTATTTTAATAGCACAAGTTAAACAGCTCATGCAATCTTGACTACTATCATTGGATTTGTTGCCAACATATCTTGAAGCCTTATTGCCTTCATCGTCACTCTTTCTATCATCACTATGACTTGCTTGGCTTTCATCAACTTGGCGCAATGGCTGATCAACTGTTTGAAGTAATTTGCAAACTGTGTAAGCTGCAGCGCTAAGGTGGTTCTGTCTGCCTTTATCAGTTTTGCAAAGCATTCCAGTCTCTTACTCAAAAGACCACTTTCTGTAATGTCTTCGACATATTTGTGATCCATGCTTGCACAGTCCTTCAAGAATCCTTCATTATTATTGAATCTCCCAGATACACATTGGAATGCAGAATCAGAGATGACAAAGAAAATCTCAACTTTGAAACGATCACTGACAGAGATGTCCTCTTTCACCTCGCACTGTTTCTCCACTCATGTTTTTGGAAGCCCTTTCATGTTGTGGGAAATCTGATTCAACTTAAGTATCGTCAGTTTCGTCACCTTCAAGTCTTTCGCTCTCACTATTGAAGATCTCATTGATGTGACTCATGATGGACTTGGTTGAACGATGAATTTCATGGGAAGTGTTACAGAATTTCTCTAACTTTCCTTTCAGGATGACAATGTAAGATAGATAGTCCAAGGTCTGGGATTGTAAATACTGTTATACAGGTGACTTGATCTTGAACATTTCAAGATAAATAATTTCTGTCATCACTGTTTCGAATTTACACCAAGTGCTGAGGAAAACTTTGCCTTTAAATAGAGCTTGCTTATTTGCTGTCAAACTGAGGGCTTTTCGATATCGTCAGAAGGGTTTAAAGAACAACTGAGAATCTGCTTGCTTACAGTCGGATCCGTATCAGAACCGTTTCCAAAAATTCCATGCAGAGCCTTGCTCTTACTCCACCAACGAGTAGCGCCTTTCTTTGTGAAGCCTCTTCAATGATTCTGAACCTGAAAATATCTCTTTTTGATCACCAGCCAAAACACTCAGTCGATTGTGTGATTCAGAAAGGAAAATGGCTGTGTTGTCAAGGAACCCGAAGAATGAATCACCGGTTTTACTACACCGTGTTGCATCAGTCATCACCAGATTCGAGTTATGAGCAACACAGTGGGTGTATAGACCACATTTTGATTGTCCCTTTTCAGCCGTGCGTGAGGCCAGTGTAACTTCCGTTCATGCTTGTATCCCCATCAAACGAATAACCAATGATGTTTTTCATGTCCAATCCTATAATTGCCCTAACTCAGCCTTTATTTTGGTATTATAAAGACCCTCGCCTGTTGTGTGAGTAGCAATTGCAAGTTTGATTAGCTTGTAATTTTGTAATTTTTTTGTAGACAGTTTAAAACAATTTGCTGAAGGGGCCCATGGGGTCCGAGTGAGGGAGCCCACTCAGGGATCCCTCAGTCCCTTACCAGGCCAGTCCGCTCTTGCCTCCTTGCAATTACAGCTTAATACCCAGCCTAATAGGCCTACGTCTGATCGTTTTTAACCATCGGTTCACTTTTCCCTTCCTTTCATAATTGTCGGAACATTTTTGGATACGATCGCATTGATTCACACCCGGCTCGTTAAATTATTGTTATTCAATTCCTCGTTGTGAGCACTGAGCAGTATAAGCCTTCATCAGCAACTGATAATAATTATTGTAACAACATTTGACTCGTTTCTATAGCCCACTGTGTGTTAATTTGAGCTGCCCGCAGAAATGCGTTGTGATAATCATTGATCATTACAATCATTTGGTCTTAATTTAAGACCAATGAGTATAATGGACTTTTAATCATTGTAGTAGCTTAGAGGCCCTAGACCAATTTGAGCTTTGATGGAATTACGCCTAGGGGCTTGAAAACAGACAATATATGACTATATGAGTACGGTAATCCAATATTCAGTGATGTAGTCAATGCATTTTTCTCAAGGCCAAGGCAATTGCCGCAAGGCCAAGGCATCCTTGAATTTACTCAATGTAAGCAAGGCATTTTTGAAATTGCTCAAGGCAATTAGGCAAGGCCATGGCATTAAATTTTTCACAATGCCTTAAGGCAAGGCAAGGCATTTTTCAAGGCCAAGGCAAGGCATGTTTCCAAGGCACGGCATTTTTCAAAAAACAATGCAAGATCAGGAATTTTTCATGGCCAAGAGTAAGCAAGAAATTATTTCGAAGGTTTAAAGAACAATTAACAATGCATTATTTGTCTACAAAAATGCTTTTAATATGGGCCCATATACAATTTAATAAGTAGTTAGGCTATATTAATTTTATTAGTTATGCAAAATCACTTCAGGAAATTGAAATAAATATTAGAGATTAAATATTATTGTTAGAGATTAGACAAGTGGCACGTGGTGTGATAGTGAGTTATGAGCTGGCAATTAAGGAAATGCATAAATATTGTAAGGACCTGGTGTTAACTATAATCATAGTGTGTGAACTGGGAAGCATAGCAAATCAAATGTTACATGAAATGTAGCCTACAGTTATACATGTATACTTAATTACATCTCGAATTGAATTTGAACAATTGTTGATAAAGTAGGCCTACATTATATTATACATCACATTAATATACATCACATTGAATTATACATTACAAGATATAATTTTCAGATACTTTTAAAGCAAATTTTTAACATTTAGGATTTTCAAAGCATGTCGATTCAACAATTCAATTAGAATTTATCCTCGTAAAAATACAACTGTGTAATTGGATTAATTGGAAATTAAATACAACATTGGCAATGGTCAAGTCAGTGAAAATTAGCCGACTCGGCAACAATTCTGTGCTCACCACAGAATGCCAGTATACACTGTAGTAGGCCTAGTATTTATTTTCATTATCTCAACACTCACAGCAACAAAGATAACAGCACGCAAAATCAAGATGAAACCATTTAACCATAGACCACGTACAAATAATTAACTTCAAGTTAAATTGATGTAATCATAAATAATAACAATAAATAATCACAATTAGTAATAGCATCTGATTTTATCATCATGCAAAAGTAGCCTAGTAGGCCTAGTACATTTTCAAAAATATCACGGCTGACACTGTCTATTATAATAAGAGTAAAAGATAACATTTATTATTAATTTAAGTCTACAGCCAGTCAAGATTGAGGCAGTTGAGTTGTGACCACATCGCTCGAGATAATGATGGCTACCAGAGAGGTTGTACAGCCTATCGAGCTGGCTGCCGCAACTGATTATTTTAAATAGTTTAACTTTAAAGATTCAATGATAAACTAAGTGCATAATAACTGATATAAAAAGTAACTTAAGAAAAGCAGTCACAATAAAGAAGTTACACTGCTTTGCGTTGACGTTCTGCCTACGGTTCGGTGCAGCGTAGCTTATAATTTTGTCTTTGCCTTAGACCCTCAAATGAAATATGAGTAAAATTTGAAAAAAGAAAGAAAGCGAAAAATTGAATTGTTAATTGCCTTTAATATCGCTCACAATCGAGAATCGAGCGACAATAGATTCAAGAGATGACGATGCAGCACGTTTCGCCGAAAACCAGCTCGCCGAAAGAAACTTTATCAAAAAGACAGTACGCTGAAAGACATTGCATCAAAATGACAGTACGCCGAAAGACATTTATTTGAAGCGCCGGTTTGTGAAGAGATATTTGATGGAAAAAAGCGAATTTGCCGAAAGACATTTCATCGAAGCAACAGGGACGAGGGAACGAGGAACGACTCGAACGAGGGAACTTATATAGGCTTATATGGAACTATATACAACTTTTTTAGGGACGAGGGAACTTATATGAGCCAGAACCCTACCTCGGCATCTCGGGAAGGGCAGCTATCAGTCCAGTCAACCTGCGAAGCTTACAAGGTCACGCCCGCATCTACGGCAAAGTCGCTCTCCTCCTAAACGTCCTTAAAGACACATGATGATGATGATAATGATGATGATGATGAAGCACCAGTTAGCAGAAAGGCTGTCAAATGAACGTGCGAATTCTTTAATCGAGACTAGACCATGACATCACATCCAGGTCAGTTGTTCACTCTATTCTTTGATCACTTAGTCGTGTATATCAGACATGCAAAATATAGAGTTATATATGGATCATCAGGGAGAGAAGAATCTCGGTGGACACTAACGTGGACACTGAAGGAAATAGTTGAACTGAATGTGTTATATGTTTGGCATGTGTTGTTACGTGTAGGAGAATTTGCAAAGAAATGTAACCTGACAAAATGTTAGGAAAGGAGCCAAAGTCGGGGATCGGTCCAAAATGCCTAGGATATTTTGCCTAAGTTACCGTAACCTGTAGTTCAATCTGCCTACGAGATAACGCATGTTAACGGTTGCCAGTCCATTATGCCTACGGCGGTGGGGCGGTTTATGACATTTCATGACTCTGAAATGTTCAGACCCCGTGATGATCGTAATTGATTTATGTGTGAACTCGGGTCTTGTCGATCTCAGGTCTTGTCAAGCGCCTTGAAGCGAGCATTGAGTTCCATAAAGAACACAGATACACACAGTTGTTAGTAAATCTGCTAAGGATATAAATATTATATAGGCCTAGTAAATCAGCTAGAGATTTATAGGTCTACTGTCTTTTCGTAACGGCAAGGAGTCCCCCGTGATTGTTCACAACAACATTGTTCCGAATATAGAAGAGTAAATGCTGACCTTTCAGAATTTTTATTCTATTAAATGTTAGTATTTAATGGTATCAAATAAAATAATTAATTTTTATAAATTTTATGCAATCACGTACTATCCAGGCAAAAGACTTAGTGGAGGGTTTCATGACAGCCACGTCAATTTTTGTCACTCCCTTTATACGAAAGACCAAATGTTATGGATAAAGGTCTAGTGTTATAGGTTGTGATTGTGAAATTTAACCAAAAACAACATCCCAAAAATGGGGCCACGGGAAACCACTTGTCCCAAAAAATTGTCTATTCACCTGTAAAGTACACAGCACCACAACAGATACAGATAGGCACAAAAGTGTGCGTCGTTGCTAAAACACTTAACAATATTGCAACAAAGCAACGGGAAACCACGTCTTGCAGCTTCTCATGTCATCTCTTCACCAGTAAAGTACACAACACCGCAACAGGGTCTTGATTAAATACATACATATAAAGATAACCATGAAGTGTGCATCGTTGTTAAAACACTTAACAATATTGCAACAAAGCAACGGGAAACCACGTCACGGAAACCAGCTTATCCCATTCACACATGTCACATTCACACATGTCGCTTCACACAATGCCTTGCTCCTCTCAGCAAACCTTCTGTTGATATCTTTCCTTGAACATGCTGTTGATGTAGATGGATGAGACGTCCCTCTAGTTTCCGGTATTTGGGCTTTCGAACTGGGGGTGACTGGAGATTCTTAGCTCTTTGAAGCTTCAGCCTTGCCAATTGTTCCTCCTCTTGAATTCTCGTTAACCAGACGAAGATATTCGGATGAGCCGGTAGACGTCGCTTGAGTCCAGCATGCCACGACTCAACTACGTTATTGCTCCTGTTCATAAACATTTGTGTGTAATTTAGTCCTTTGGAAAATCAAAGAAATCAAGTTTTATTTTTTTGAATTTTTGGCCAATTTCACCCTCTGTCATGTGACGGGCTGAAGCTCATGGCCAGGTGTTTGCTACCGCATGCAGCAGCGTACAAGTCAATCTGTATCTCGGCTTTCTACTAAAAATGAGCAATGTAATGTTCACTATCTAGTCGCCTATGGCAAACCGGGTCCCGGCAAACCTATCCAAACTCACATTATGTCAGTAAGCTTAGAGTTGCACAGGAATATCGTCTGTATAGAGCACAAAGGTGAAATGTCCGCAAACCATTGTTTCAAGATAATCAATTTGTAAACTTTATTGCAAAAATAAAATTACTCAAAACTGATATTCATTAATGTTTTTTTGCCTCATTGCTCAACTGTTCAATCATGTTTATGTATTGTAGAAGATGTATTGTAGAAGATGAAAATTACACAAATTTTACAGATAACTAAAAAAACGTAATTACTGAAAGAACCATGGAAAATTGCGGACATATGCCTTTTGTGCACAATAAGAATTAATCACGCTCCTTCCGGCGGCCAACGCCTTTCGCAGAGACAGCGAACACATCTTCTTACAACCCCTGCGCACGACTTCGACGGTAGCTCCTACTCTAATCACTTCTCTCTTAGCCACCCCGACGACCATTGAATCAGCCTTGACTACTTCACCTGGAATCGACTCCCTGAGGCCAGCCATCACGTCAACGAGGGTATAAGGGTCGTACAAACTGATGGCCATCGTAACACACTTAATCTGCCTACAGGTTTGAACTATGAATAAATTTTCTGCAGAATGCGATCTACGTTCAACGTCAACAAGTAATAAGATGTCCGGCTTTCAAAGTCACGTCGTCATTGACAACAACACGTCATTAACACAGAAGATTTTCACTGTTACTGATTACCGATCCCTTATTACCGATTATCGATTTTACTTGTGCGTAAAATGGTCAATTGGTCAAAAAATGGCCCAAAAATGGCCAAAAATGGCCAAGGCTACAATGCAATCTCGAGGATGCAAAAAGGGCGCCCCCGAAAAAGTCATTTTTCGGGAGCGCCCCCAATAAGATTAATTTTTTTCGGGGGGCGCCCCAAAAAATTTATTTTTCAGGGGCAACCCCACCCCCACAAAAATAATTTTTTTTCGCGAACCCCAACATTTATTTTTTCAGCTGGGTCGCTTGCGAAATTTGATTTATTGTTGCTTTAATGACCGGCGGTACCCCCCGCTCGTAAGTTTAAAAATTCGACTCTACCCACACCCCCCGCTCTTTAGAAAAATTTTCGCCTGCTGGCAGCCGGGGTGGGGCGCAAATTTGGGTGTTTGCCCCTGGGCGCCAAATATCCTTTCTGTATACAACAGGGTCGTTTGATCATGTAAAGTGATCCATGAAGCAAACTTTCTCGTAACAAGGACACGTTCAAAAAAGGGCCACAGGGATTATCGAAAAGAGACGTTAGTCACCCCAGCTCTATATTTCACAGAATCTGGTCGAGCATATCTTAATACTGCCTATATGAGGGCAACATTTGTTTTAGGCATTATGCGCTTTCGGTCTGCAAAATAAATAATTTGTTTTTATTTAACTCAAATAGTTAGGGCCTTTTAGAATTTTATGCACTTTTATATTTTTGTGGCAACAATTATAGGATTAGTGTTAAGAAGAACAATGGAGTAGTTACAGTAGTTA
>JAQFYQ010004040.1:0-10200 GCA_034694885.1 Buchholzia appendiculata | reverse complement strand
ATAAAATTTTCAAATTAATGAAGAGAAAGTGATTTTGTGTTCAAAAAGTAAACGATTAGACATGTTTTCAAGTTGATGTCTCAAACCCAGGTCGATATTTATTTATTTGTCTAGGTACTTGACAGGTTAGCTTAAAGGCGTCGTTTTGAGTTAAATTAGAGACTCAGTTCATCTAAAAAACATCAATCAATAACCCAACTCGCATTTTTAATACACGGAGAGATTTAATAAAATGTGAAATATTTAATCTATTGATAAGTATACACGGGTGGCAGAGGCCGATCGTAAACACGAGTGATCTTTCTTGGCGCTCTGAGCGACTGGTTGCTGCGACGACTGACATATGGTGTGGGCGCTGCACAAAGAGTGACACGGTGCGGTTTACCGTGGTAATTACCGTCTTACCATGGTAAGATACCAAACAATTTTTTCCCAAGAAATTCCAAATTTGTAACTTTTGCGAATCAAGACAATTTGTCCTAAATATGCCAATACAGTGCGCTGAAATATACTTCCTAGGAAGCGAGCGTGCATCATCGCTGTGAAAGAACAAAGGCTTAGAATCCGAGAGATTGCAGCAAAGAGATCTGGGAAGACAAGTGGGATGACATATGTGGGCTAATGTGATAAAACACAACAGTGCAACTGGTTGACCATGCCGAAAAGTGCTCTGGACGTCCTAAAATAGGCACACTGAAGGTGATACTCTTCGAAAGGGAGCAGGTTCAGCTTACGGGCCTAAAACTGCAGATCAGATGTCGATTGAATGGGGGACTTTAAACCCGACTGCGTTGTTCCCGCTGTGAAGCATCCTGAAAGGAACAATTTTGTGGGAACAATTTTTTCGTACTGTCCACATACCTTTCAACGGATCTGTAAATTCGAGGAAATATGCATTATTACTAAATTCAATTGAAAGCAATCCAAAATAATATCGCTATGTAATATTATCTAAAATAATATCCCTACTAGAGATTGCACAATTTTGAACGGTCACTAAAACGATAAATATTTATGATTGCTTTAAATTTACATCAGTTACTGTTGGAATGTCAGAATGTAGGCTAATGCTGATAATTACTTTGGTACGGGGTACCAAAGTTTACCGCGGAAAACCGCGGTAAAGGGGAGCGAAATTTGCAAATTCCCCATTTACCGGAAATGTGATGAAAAAATTGCACGTGGGGCGGTAATGGGGAACAATTTTCAACCCGATGTCTCTCTCTAGACTGTTGCATTAATGTGAGTGGCAGTCGTGGGATTGTTTTGTTATAGTGCCACCGTCAGAATCTGTCCGAGTTCAACGTAACAAAAGCTGAGTGTAATTAGTGCGCCCTCCCACGCTCGTACCACGGTGATAATTAGCGCATGTCACTTTAGAAATCACTCACAGCGTCTACATGCTAGAAAATAGCCTGAATTTCTGCAGTTTCCGGACACAGTTGGTAGATTATGGACATGCTTTCATTCAACAGACAATGATGTCTAAGCTAAACAAACTATCCAGACTCAAAGTACAAAATATTGATACCGTTTCACATGTTTTGTTCCTATAGAAAGATAGATATTTTTAAGATATTTGATTTTTCAACAAGGAAATGCACACAACGTTGAATGGACAGAGTTAATTAAAACGTATAGATTCTTGAAAGATCTCAACTACAGTGCTTCAAATAAAGCTTCCGATTTTTCTTGTCGGCTGAACCATCACAACTTGAATAGTTTATAAAAAAATGAATTATGGAAATATGCTGTAGACATCACATTTAATTACGTTTATTGAGACGATAAATTGGTTAATGTTAATGTTAAAATTCCCGCATAGGTTATCTAGACATCGGTTCTGGTGTTTGATATGATGCAAATGCCCCCACTCCCCATTCAATTTATAAGCTTAGACAATATTACCCATTCATAATATTTGCATCCAAACAAATTAAACTTTTTGAGCAAACAAGTATAATGAAGCCTCGATATAGAGTCATATAATTTATTTTTGTCAATTATTCGTAAGTTTCTTCACAGGAATCCCACCCAAGCATCGCTGGAAGTAAATTTGGTGAACTGTTTAATTCAATTTTACACAGTTTTCGCTTTAAACCTTTCGCTAAAGATTCAGTTATCTCGAACATGATTTTTTTCTCGGGCTGCGCAGTACAATTAACAACTCAGTTGACGGAGCAGTGTACAAGAACAATTAATCACAATTTAAGCATAATTTAACAACCGAATTCGAATCTGGAAAAACTTATTTAGCTGTGCGTTAAACTATGACCAAACGGAATGTGGCATGAATATTTTTTTATTATTTACAAATTATTGATATTTAACAATATGTTACAGAATTTGAGCCGATACTTATTGATCCATAGACATTCACCAATAAAAATTACTTAATAAATCACAATATTTCTTCTATCACACTTCTCTATTTAGAAATGAGAAGCTGTCCATTCAAAGGTTTCCTCAGCCCCTCCCACACCCACACCCACTCTGTATGACGTTAGTTCCTGATGACGATGCCAAGAAAGAGGCTGCTAATTTGAAGTTCCCCTCACCCCGACCCCCCTCAGCACCCTCTCTCCTCCCTCCACTCTGTGACGCCAGTTCTTGAAGGAACGTTGCTAATTGACTGAAGTGAAAGACAATCTCTCGCTTCGATGATTCGGTCGGTCCACCGGAAATGAAGATGTCTCAACTGTCACGCAGAGAAATAAGAATTTCTCGAATTCGCAGCATATATCGACTCTGAGGCATGCAGTGGTTAAAGATAGAATTCGGGTCCACATAGACCAGTGGGGCAGAGCAACAGCATCTACAATCTCACTTCGCCAATGGCAAAGGACGATCAAATTGAACAATCAAAATCTGCGACCTTATTATGTTGTTTCGTTAACCTTGACTAATTAAAGCTAAACATAGCATAGATTTAGAGGAAATCTTACTTTACAATATCCTGAATGACGCATTTCCTGACTGCCTTATATCTCAACTATCAATGCAATTCTAATTCTCTTAGGCTTGTGTTTACAATGTTCAGAAATAAACAAGTTAGAGCATTAATATCGTACTGGCTGCAAATTGGATATCTGTTTAATTGAGTATCTAGTTGAACTAAAGATGAGTATCGTTTATCAACAGAGTTTAAATATAAACATCTTTGCCATTGTAATAAACAGAGACATAAAGACAGAGATAATTAAACAGAGTTCATAAACCGCTTTAATAAACAGGGATAATGCATTATAATGCATTATTGATATCCTGCATTTCCAGTCAACTATAACGTTCGTTGCGCAGAGTATGGGATGAACCCGGTTCTTAAGATAGAATGACGGTATTTATTTATTAGTAAATCAGCAATTATGTACGTTAATCGCCAAGAAGCTTTGTTATGATTTCAATAAGACAAATTGACAACGTGTGGAGATAGTTATTTGTGATTCGGTTGAACGGAAACGTTCTTTCGTTCATTCCACCCACGATGCTAATCAGTTTTGCAGATTATTAGCGTCATCATCATCATCAGTCCCTTCAAGGATCAGTGCATTGTTTATCATCATCAGTCTCTACAAAGCTCACAACACCATTAATGTACGATGCGGACCAACTATTAACTCACTGAAATCGTCAGAGCGAAGGCTGATGCAAACTGATATGATAAGCAAGGTTACAATTTTTCAAACTTTTGATGTTCGGACCATTAAAGTATTATATTCGTCAATACAATTACAGGAGAAAAGTAAGACGACAACTATTTCCTCTGATGCAAAATCGGCAGTTTATATTATGATTCAGAATTAATTGTTATCTGAATAATAAATTCTCAAATGATTAACAAAGTGTCTTTCGTTTTAAATTTGATGCTATAGATAAATGAGTATGCTTATTTGAGGTTGCATAATTTAACTCAAATATATTTTGTTTTGTTTTTTGCGTTCTAAATGTTTGGTCGTACAAGGATTAGGTTAGCGGATTATGTATGGGAATTTTTCCAATATTTACCCAGCAGTAATCTGTTAATGCAGACAAAGCTGCGACATGCAGTGACAGCTCTGTACAGCGTGCTAACGTGTACGCGCGTGCGTGCAGTTGTACACATGAAGACAATCAATAGTACACACTAATTAATGTTCTATACAACAGGTTTTGAATTTCACCAAAGAAGACGAACAACCGCCGCTGATGTTCAATAATGTTCAAAAATTCCTCTTTCCATTCCATTCTCGTTCTCCATTTTCCTGCTAGGCTTCTTCCTTGTCTTCACTCTTTCCCTCGTCTATTTCTCTCCTGCTTCGTTTTCTACTTTCCTTCCACTCGTTTTGTCTCTGTTATTTGTTGCTTAATAGCGTAGGCATATATCCAATATCCATTTAGTAGTTTCATCGGCTAATAATTTTAAGTAATTCGTTGTAAGTTCAGAATTTAAGAGCATATTATGCATTTTACAATCAAGAAATGTCTGATGGTCTTGACAATTTTGAAGCTTTAAAATTAAATTTTTTATTTTGCTTTTTAATAAAAATAGTTATTTACTTGACTCCACAGTTTAACTCGGTTACATAATGCTACGGTAACGAGTGAAATCTGCGCTTATGTATGTTTGCACTTTGATGACTTCCGTTTCCCTGCTCGTCAACGAGTGCCATAGCAGTTCTGATAGAAACGACCACGTGTACAGTTTCCCTCATGTGTTTAGGACATTGAATAAACCGTTTGAGTAGTAGACTAGTTAAGATTTAATGAACATATCCCTTACATTAAGATAAATTACTATCAGTTTATTTATTATATTTAATTAATTTCTTAAGTTTGTAAATCAAATGATATGCTATTGCTATTCATGGGAAACCCACGATCTGCTATGAATATGCTCGGCTAATCTCCTTTCTTGACTTTCACAGCACACATTTCTTTCTGCTGTGAAGTTTGACTGGCAGCGTGAATGATAACGTTACGACCCGCTGAGTACTTGACTGTGATTAATATCACTTTATTCCAGTTGTTTGATTTAATATGTTAAAGTTAGATATCTTTATGCTTAAAGACATTAATTAAAAATAAGCATTGTATCTACATAAATCCAAAAAGGATTGGAGGGGAATAGCAGGACAAAGGAAATAAGTGATGTAAGAAAGCAGCGAGATGGAATAAGGGGAGAAAAGGTTGAGAAAAAACGAAGTGATGGAAATAATATTGGATGGAAAGAAAAAGTAATATGATGTTTGACTTTCTTGATAAGATGCAAGCATTTATAAACAACGTAGTCATTCGTTGCGGATATTTTATTTGTAGCAGTTTGTATATTTTTCACACATAATTTCATTACCGAGATCAACAACAATATCATTCTCAATAAATCAATCACCTGACAGTTAGACAAATTTATACAAAGCATAGCTTAAATTATATCCTATAGATAGATGTCAAATAAACAAAACCTACAAATTATATCATTACTGAATATGAACAAGCTCAATGTTGATTCTGACGTGAACAACTTACGTATATTACAAAACACATTCAATGGCGATTGTTATAATTATTACAAAATCGAACGACTTTCTAAATTTTAACCGGTAAAATCGCGTATCGATGTTAACACTTAAATCTTTTATCAGCTGTGCATAAACAACGCTAGATAACTAATTTCAAATTATATTTTAAAATAGAAATTGGCTTCAGAAAATAACCAGCATTAACGCAATTATTTTCACCTAGACTAAGAAAAAATTCTGACTTATGCATTTAATGTTTTTGGTTCGTTCGTAAATAAACCTAGCTACACTTGAAAATAACAACATACTTTAAATTAGTCAATATACATAACAAACAAAACAGAACAAAGCATTTATAAACATGTTAACAAACATATTAGGAAACGAAATTGAAATAAATTAGACAACCGCTCAATCGAAATGACATAAAACCAGTCAAATCTGCAGGAGCGTAGCAAGCGGGAATGAACGACATGTAATGTTCCCAACAAAACTCCACAAATTATAAATATTCCTTCATTAGAACATAGACAAGTACAACTACAGTCCAACACAGCAGCAGAGAGAAGAGTTGTTCGTGGAATGTGATCACATAGAGGGAGTCACTGGGAACCGTACACAGCCACTAAAGATACGATATCAATAATGATAGTCCAACGTAATAAATGGTTATTACAAATATTCAAGACACGAAATCAATTAAAACTCAAAAATCGACAGCACAAAATCAAGTGAGCCGGTAAAATATAATACAATAAACAATAGACTGTTATCGCGGAACGGAAACATGCAAGAAGACAAATATAGCACACGTCTGGGCAGTTAAATGGAAGTCTGTATTAATATACACGATAGAATAGCAGACAAACATTACAAACAGTAGACATTTGATGTATTACCGAACTTGTCATCATCGTCATCTTAGGCCTATTTTAGTCTTAGACATAATTTCTCACCGTTTTTGGAATTGATAGGATTCGGCATACACAATGCTTTGTCATTCGTGTATAGACCAGGGCCCATAACGGTCAGTGCTCATGGAATAAAATCCACATAGGCTGTGCCATTGTGAAACCGTTCATATAAATCTGATATTTCCGAACATTTTCTGCTACAAATTTGTATTGCGAATTATCTGTCCTTCACTAGACAAATGCCTGGGCTTTGAACTGGCCTACTGTCACTGCCAAGAATGTATCAATCAATCGTTCCATCATCGTTTATCACCAAGACCAAGTTTTGGTTTGCATGATTGTAGCCGAACTTCATATCTTGTGTAAAATCAAAATATACCATGAACAAACAAAACGGAACGCGATTAAATCACAAACGAAGTGCGAGACAAAGAAATAGAACGGAAAACTCCAACTCTGACATTTAAAAACGCTATTTGCAGTGTATGAAATACGAACGATCAAGAAACATTCTATAGAACCTTCAGACCAGCCGACCCTCTCTTTCTCCGTTCCGGTAACATTTACCCAATAAAGCGAACATTTGTTGAAGGTGGTCGACTTCCCTCCAATCTCTTCTCCTCCTCCTCTAGAATACTGACGAACGTATCAAGGGCAGCTCCGGCAGCGTCCTGGCCCAGGCCGAGGTAGATGGGATGCTGGTTGTTCCGGCGAAGGCGAGTCCTGGATGCAGTGACATCGCTGTCGCCAGCCAGAAGGGCGAGTTCTTCATCGTCGTGACCTAGTTCTCGGAGAAGACCTTCAACGTCGTCACGTGACACGGAAGCAGTGCGACCAGCGCGAAGTCCCGCAACGTATCCTCTCAGGAAAGATTTTTCCTCCACCGTCTCAACGGCACGAAGCGCTTCCTCCTCCTCCTCGGCCTGGAGGACTTGGGACGAGATGCTGCCGTGTGAACCGGTGTGGACGACGGTCGGTTGAGAGATAACTACTTCTTCATGCTGGGAAGGCGGAGGGGAGAGAAGGTCATAGATGGACCTTGACCTTGAGAATGCTACTGAGAGTGTCAAGGTCAAGAATGCGAGTGTCGTTAGAGATCTCAGGCCTTGGCTGACGTTCGTGAATAAATTCTTCATTCTGAAAGAAAGAAGAAATGAACATTGAAGTTAAATTAATCTTAAACTTTACTGTAGCTTATTATGTTTAATTAATCAAAAGTGTATAACTTAATGATGAAGCATGAAAACTGAAAAGCTTCAATGGGTGTAAATATTGATGAAAATCTTAAAAAATAGTGCAGATAAAATCACAGAGATTTAGTACAGAGTACTATTTATGACAAATAAATTAACAAAGTTATGACAATGACAACTACAATTATATAGATTTATTTTGATTGTTCTATTTACTATAAAATTTTATCGATGTATAGAAATTTCCATTTGATCGATTTTGATTCAATAATAGCTCATCAATTACAAAATGTCTGATTACTTGCAATACGTGATATTGACTCAGTTTTGCAATTATTCGAAAAGCTGTTGCTTGTCGGAGCGACAAGTTTCAGCATGCAGAGACTTCTACTGAAAGCTGAACTTTAATTCTGCCTGTAACCTACCTAGCAGTCATCGCAACTCTAATACTGACCATTGGATGATATTACATTAATTTAATCTACAGTATATTGAAATTAACATGTTTACTTCGAAATGGAAAACATTTTCCAGTTACTATATGCGATTTGGAAATTCTTTTCCTCAAATCGACCTAGATATAGAAACTTGCTAACGGCTGGTTCAGATCCGGGCAGCTGGATTGTAATACGTACATGAGAGATCTTATTCATTATCAATTAAAATCAATTAAAACCGAATAGGTTTGATATTAGAATATCAAGCCTATTCGGTTTTAGCCTCGCAGCACATGGACCGATGTTGCGTAATTTTGAAACATAATTTCGCACAAGTAAATCATATGTTGAGATTTGAGAATCAATCTTTTTTTGGTTGCTTACGCTTTAAATGATCCCATTGACGTTTATTTCATTGCGATTTATATGTTGGAAAGTATGTTATAAAAGTTTAGCACTAGAAGGCGGCGAGTATCAGGGGCCTCGGGGTGCGTAGCCCTCAAAATGTGTGCAATTTGTTTGATGCCCCTCTATCCCCGCTCGTCGAATTTCTTTTGGGTGCGCCGCTACTCACCCCCGGTCGTCGACAATTTCCAAGCCCTCCAAAGTAAAATATCTGGCGCCGCCTATGACTGGGCTTTCTCATGCTTAAAGGGATTATTTACCGGTGTTCCGTATTATAACATTTAATTATGCTTTACAAATTAAAATCTTTATATTATTTTGAAAGTTGTACATATGTTTCAAAGCAGAGCTCCTAAATCAATACTTTTGCAAAACGAAACCTTTATAAAGAACCTACATAAATGTTTTACATAAATATCCTTCAATCTTACCTGTGGCTTGTCTTTAGGCCGACTTGCGCTGTAGAAAGATAAGGAATCCTAAAATGATTCGTAAAAAACAACGTTCGTCGCTCTATGTCTCACTATAACTGCTCACGAAACTTAATTCTTCACGTTGTTCTTTTTCTCTCTCACAACTTTCTCTTCTGTTGTCCTTCAGTGTCGTTATTGATGTTGAATCGTCGACGCGACGAGTATTTATACGGTTGCGTGTTGCGGCTTCAGCGAATGCTGCAGAAGCCACTGCGAGGTTTGACTTGAACGGGCGGGCGGCGGGTCAGACAGTGCCTTCAGACGAAAGTCTTTATCATCAACGTCACTGGCTGCAGAAGAAATCTAGCCTACGCCATCTTACTCTAGAAACAACGGCGTGCAGAGTTTATATGTTTACATTCAGTGAATTGAGAGGCCCGGTTGGTACCCGCTTAGTAGGTATCAGTTGCATGTGTGCTGCTTAGCGGCTTGAGTTACAGCTGAACAAGGTCACGACCGTAGTACATCGAAACCTAAAAACAATAAAGAAAATTCCGAGTGCTACTTTTATTGAATTCTGTATTATTTTGCAGCCGAAATGTAATACATAATTCCGGCTAGATGATGATAATGAACTTACGGTCAGAATTAAGATCCGATATAATTAGAAATTAGTGAATACGCGTTGTTTCATAGAATATCTAAAACAGATCATGTATCTTTAACCAAATGAAATATCCAGCTTTACACTGTGGAAAACGTTACTGTTATCTATTTCCCCTGTGGTCACTCATCATTGAACCTTCTCATCTATCGCCAAGGTTAGGTTCCGTAACGCATTAAATTAAAGAGCGTCACTCTTGTAATTTTTTTATAATTTTAATAATTAATTTTTTGCAGTATTTTTATGGTATTTTAGAATCTTTTTGCTGCTGTACGTAGGCTGTGTTCAATAAACTTTCTGTTTGTCCTCGGAGTTTTACGTGGGTCACTTTTTTCGGGCCCGACCCACGGACTCTCTGATCTGACCCGACCAGACCCGACCCACTGAACATCTGACCCGACCCGACTCGGTAGTCACTCAAAAATGCTGACCCGACCCGACCCACGGACTTCCTGACCCGACCCGCGACACCTAAAAAGAATATGAAAAATATTTCGGTCAAAAATTTTTTACGAAATTCATAAGCAATATATTCTGTGTTGTATTTTAAATGTTTTATTTTCATTCATTCAAATAAAAATTTGATTTAGGAATAAGTTTTAAAGTGCACACTATGTCTATGCTGTTGCATTGACCAATCGTAATCGCCATTTTATTTTGCACAACGTTCATTTGA
>JAQFYQ010004039.1:0-10200 GCA_034694885.1 Buchholzia appendiculata | reverse complement strand
GATAATAAAGTATACCATCTGGGGGTCAGTTTAGGATAATAAAGTATACCATCTGGGGGTCAGTTTAGGATAATAAAATATACCATCTGGGGGTCAGTTTAGGATAATAAAATATACCATCTGGGGGTCAGTTTAGGATAATAAAGTATACCATCTGGGGTTAGTTTAGGATAATAAAGTATACCATCTGGGGTTAGTTTAGAATAATAAAGTATACCATCTGGAGGTCAGTTTAGGCATGCTAGTGCACATTTCTCTTTCATAGCATTTCTTTTATAGCATATGGATAGATGGGTATTGAACTACCAATCTTGTTATGGAAGATGTGCAGATAGAAGATCAATCTTTGCCGAGATGAAAAGGACTTGAATAAATTGAGTCGTGTTGGCGACAACTGTAGCTCTTGTAATTTTATGATTTGCTTTAACTCTGTGTAATAGATTCGTTAAGAAAAGACAAGTGATGTATTTCAGTTTATTATGAGTATTGTAAAACATATCTTTACTGCCTGTTTGTATTGCAGGAGGATCCAACGACGATACCGTTGAATCAATGGCAGAAGTTGAACTGTCCTCGAGGTCGGGGGGTCACCGTGGAACTGAGTGGTACCGAGTAAAGGTACGTTATCTTGCTTCTCACTTTTTCAACTTTGTCTAGCTAATGTTGAAGGCTGTTTAGATTTCCACGATGTAGTAAATGTGTTGGTTTAGTAATCGGCATCATGCTGTGCACCTAGGCTTTCGTGCCGGACTGATGTGGAAATAACCTCAAGAATTCCTTCTTTGTCGGAGAGGAAGATGTTGCATACCGTGTGCAAGTTGATTGACAACTGTTTTAACGTGCTTCATTTCATCACTTTTTATTTATGTATGCATATTTTATGGTCAGATGATATTGCTGTCACGTATTGTATTCCGTTGATCATTTTATACAGTGATTATAAAGTTCAGCAAAAGAAAAGACTAGTAATTATTGGAGTTTCATATATTCATTATTTTTAACCTATTTGGTATTACCCCTGTTTGTTGTCAAGGTCTAAACCTTCTTGGCAAGGAAAAACCGACATATATGTTGTTGTTGATGATTAATATTGAAAATTTGAGTAAATCATCATGTAACCATTGTAACTGTCGATTGTGACTTTCAGTTGTAACCGTCATGTATATCATCATGCAACTATTGTTATACATATCTGGAACCATCTTTGCATGATGTATTTCTGTGTGTGTACTCTAGGTATACTGCATCGCCAGAAAGTTCCGTTCACCGACCGGCAGCAGTGTTTAAACAGTAAATATCGGAATTGTTAAATCACCGGATCACTTCAACAACTGTAACGACTTTTGCAGCGCTGGGTCGAGTATGTCACAACGGTCTACTTCGTTGAATGAATGACCGGATACTGTACTAATTAACCCGATACTGTTCGGATTAACCCTAATGTACTGATTAACCCTACTGTACTGATTGAATTTGTTTCATGAATTGATGCCACCTCGGTTTCATATAATGCCAATCTTGTCAAGAACTATGTCAAACAAGTGTAAATGCGATGGATTTTTGTTTGCAATATTGACCGTTCATTTGATCTGTTATATTGATACTTGCACAGTTTGTTAATTGTTTTGTACTCTGTTATTAAGTGCGTAACTTTTCACATGATTTGACTGTGTATTGAGATTTACATTGTACAGTTGTCATGGCTTTGTCTTGTCATGGTGTTTGTTCTGCTGTTGTCAGGACGAATAGATTTGTTTTTCTCTAAATAAGTTAAACTGCTTGAATTAAGTTGTGCTTTCTAGTTGCGATTCTTGTGTATAATTAACGTGATACCTTTCTTTATTTGTCGGGATTGGATACGTGAACCTTTTGTATCTTCTTGAGTTTAGTGCTGTACTGCACATGTTTTTTATTGTTATTCTTGTGATGGCAGTAATGTGTGCTAATGTTTAGTACGGTGGTTTGAATATTGGCTACACGTTCAGCATTTTGCAGGCAAGGTTATATTACTTATCTCATTTTGTTGATAGTACAAATAATCTTGTTAAATCTCGCTAGGGTGTGATCGGTTCATGAAGGACAGAATTATTGTCTCATGATTTCTTCTTTTGTCATGAAATATGTTGAATTGTGAGATGTTTTTGCACAAGAAATATCACACATGTTTATTGACAAGAATTCAGAGAGAGTAGTAAAGCAGGAACACAATTTTGAGACAGACAAGATTATTTTACTAATAAAGGACATGTTATTATGCTCTATGGAGTTTGATCACAGCTAGCATGCTTTTGGACAATTTAATTATCCCTTGCTCTGATTCTCTATAATGCCAAGCAATACGATAAATTATTTAGGTTACGAAAGGAGTAAACGGTCTTCATTTCTAATATCGTTTTAGCGTTCTATCTTGCATTCTAGATCGTAAATTGTACGATATGTATTTCATAGGGAGTTACGAAGTAGAACTTTACTTTTTGTTCTTCGATTAAAACGTTATTTTTTGCGTAATGCTGCCCCATTAACTTTCCTGTTGCCGCCACTGTTATGTGTTGTCCCTTGTATGTAATGATGAAGTTTGTTGATTTAATCATTCGGTACGAGCCAGCTTGTGTTTTCTTGAAGATATTAATTGCGTATTTTGTTACCGACATTGTCACTGCTGTTAGAGGGCGGCCTGCCTTGTATTGGCAGGGTTCGCAGCTGTTCATCTGAAGTGTGTGTGTGCGTGCGTGCGTGTGTGCTGGGCTTCATTTAATGCATTCAGTCGATTGTATATGCTTTGCTTGTATTAGTATAATCAGTAGATTTATATGTGCTTTGTTTTTGTTAATTTGTTTGCTTCGATACAGTGTCATGAAATTAGTTAATCGTCATATAGGTTGTTACTAGAGTGACATGGTGTCAAGATGATCTTGCTGGCATTCTGCCAAGATGATTTTCCTGGCATCCTGCCAAACTCATATTGTGGCATCCTGTCAAGACGATAACTTGGCATCCTGTCAAGACGATAGTTTGGCATCCTGCCATGATGATAGTTTGGCATTCTGCCAAGACGAGAGTTTGCCATCCTGTCAAGATGATAGTTTGGCATCCTGCCAAGATGATAGTCTGGTATCCTCGATATTCCTCCTGCTAGAGCAAGACAGTTAAGTCAAGTGATTGATGATCAGCAGTTATATTTTCCCGACATGAGACGTTGCTGATAAATCATTTTGAATACTTCTGTTTTTTGTGATTATAGTAATTAAAAGAGTACTTAAATTTCTGAAATTTACGTCCTTTGTTAGAACCTTGAATATTTTTTGAGTTTAATAAAACTATTTAAAATTGTTTACTTTTGAATTTTGTAAATAATTTTATCTGACATGCAGGAACATGCCCCCAACTTTGCTGCAACTTTGCTGTAGTGGAATGTAAATGCTGCAGACCTGGTTAAAGTGTGTAATGTTGTGCAAAAGAGCTGTGGCTAGCAATGCATTGCTCACTAGTTTAACATTATTGCCGCTGTTCTATTGCTATCCTTGCTGTTTGCTTAATTCTGTTTGTGATATTTTGTTTCAATGACTTATTCTGTAGTAGATGTATATTGAATTCGTTTGTTAAGCGTGTTTTCATATTGATCATTGCGATTTGTCAGAGTGCAGGCTACTTTGGACGGGTTTCTTTGTGTTTTGTGCCGTCCTGTGATGTTTGCATAAAGTGCGTCATAAATTTAATTGATTCTTGATGGCTGTGTCGTCTGTTTACTACGTGTTTTCTTGTTTGTTTTTCCTTCATTTATCATAAGTGCTATATCCACGCGCGCGCGCACTCTTCCATTTGTTTCGTGTATTGTTGTCACTTGAAATCCTTGTTATAAAATTTGGAAATGAAAGATTATTTAATGTTGTAACAATGCTAGTTCATTTCAATTTCTTTCTGTTTGTCAGATGCCACAAACATTGTTCTGCATTTATTAGTGATGCTTAGAAAGTGTAGCAGTCCTTACTCTTGGTATGTCTAGGAGTTTTACTCTTGGTATGTCTAGACTAGCAGTCTTACTCTTGGGTATGTCTAGATTAGCAGTCTTACTCTTGGGTATGTCTAGACTAGCAGTCTTACTCTTCTTATTTCCAGCAGTCTTACACTTGGCATGTCTAGCAGTCTTACTCTTGAGTTGTAATGAAATTTATTTGTCTTGATTTCTGTGCTAGTTAGTTCCGGTATCAGAAAGCTATTTCTAAACTTAACAAATGTTGTATTACAGTTGTTTTTGTTTCATTTAATGTTATATCATCATGATCCGTTTGTAGTTTATGATCTATTATTTGTTTTCATGTGACATCTTAATGCACTAAAAGTGTTTAAACGGTTTGTAATAATTTAAGCCAAACTGAATTTGGTTCATCTGAAAGCCCAATTCTTGTTGATGATAGAAATATGATGATGCTGGTTTTGATCCTCTCCTTCGTTAGCCAATATATGATAGTTTTTAGTTCTGTACTATCACAAAACACTCGAGTATATTGTTGCAAGAAATACTGCATTCCTAATACAGTTGATTACAATTTAAATAATTTCAGAATCCAAATCCAGTTTCAGTTGTTTATTACAAAATAACTAAACGGGATGAAATGTTTGAGCACTTCCTAAATGATTTAATACTCATCTGTTAGACAAATTAATTTTAGATTGAGATGTAAATCATTCTGTCCACATATTACTGCACTGGAAAATATCTGTTAATTAAATGAAAGCTAGTATATGAAAACTGAAGTGTAATGTTTCTGTTCAACAACTGACGGTCAACTTATTTCTTGTAGAATGAGATACCTTTAGTTTCTGTACTTGTAATAGATGACAGTGTGCTTAGAAAAGTAAGTAATTTCTACATTCGATAGCAAGAAAAGTTTAATCTTAATCTATCTTCAATAAATTTCTAATTGTGCTAAAGCAAACAGTGTTTGTATAAACACAAGTATTTACAATACATCACGCAACATTCTCTTAACAGTCATAGTCTTAAAACTAAACAAAGATCAATAACTTCTAAGAATCTAGATAGTATGTAAGATAAATATCAGGATTTACTAGACTTATAAATATAAATAAATACTCTAGCAATCTGCAGAATTGCTGATGTTAAGTTTGGCAGATTTTTTCTCTACGACCTCAGTGTGACCTTACGGGCTTCGTCGCACGCTTTTTATTCTTTCACCAAAGCCTCGCTTTCAAACATGATTTGTTGTTGCATTTTTTGGTCAAATTACCACGCACTAATCTGCTGGTAAACTACCCACTAAACAAGCACTCGCATAGCATAGATAAAACTGTCAGAAACAACTTGACGGGAATTTGCTTTTAAGCACGTTTACATTTTATCGGTGCGTGTCTGAGACGCGCGATTACGGTGATGAGATGCCGATGTCGGTGCATGTGACGGAAGCCGATGGTTCCGTGTTGTTGTCGGGAAGCATGAGCGACGCGCAGGCGACTCCCGCTATGGGATGTGGGAACGGTGCAATATTGTCGATCCATTCATTGGTCGCGACGTTATAGCATTCGACGAGTGGGACGCAAGCGGCCGGACTGGGACTCTTGATCCCACCAATCACAAACAGCTTGTTCTCTGCATCAACGCGCACAACATGCAAAGTGCTATCATTGCGTCCTGCATGATTCATCGATATTTTCAAAGTGTGTTAGATTGAAGCAGCAAACATGTTGAACAAGATTTACTTTAGAGTAAGGGGAATCTGACGTTTAAATACTTAAAAAAGAAATATCAGGTCGTATGAATGCCTTTAAGTAAAGTGGGCATATGGTGTAGTAATGTCTGGAGTGTGTAGATTGTCTGAACTGTCTAGACTGTCTAGACTGTCTGGACTGTCTAGACTGTCTAGACTGTCTAGTCTGTCTAGATTGTCTGAAGCCTACGAGGAGGAAATCTCTTAAAGATGTGCAAATGTACAGGTCCTTGATCTTCATAGTTTTAATCAAGAGGGAGCATACGGTAGTAAATTGGGTTGAAATAAGTTTCAATCATTGGCTATGCACGAGAAACATGTACATATTCTTCTGTAGCACATTTGTGTTTAAATTCTGTAATCGACTATTTATTTAAAAACGCACTTCACAATATTCTCTTTTTTCCCTACAACAGGAGAATTCCTACTACTACTGCTACTATTCCTACTACTCCCATTACTATTCCTACTACTACTGTTACTATTACTACTACTACTGTTACTATCACTATTCGCCACTGTTTAAATGTAAGAAATGTGAGATGTAGTACGGTACCTAGAACAGCACAGCCCATGTCGTGTCTGCCCTGCTTCATGGATGCCTTGTGTGCCCACTTGTCTGTGTCGATGTTGTACTCTTCCACTGTGGCGACACTCGTCATGTCTTTGCTCTCCCTCACACGAGTCCTTCCACCAATCAGAAACAAGCGGTCGTCAATGACAACCAGACCGGCATGACATCGTGGCACGGCAAGACAATGCAGAATGATCCACCTGCACATACACATACATCATGCATACACATAGCGGTATAGAAACAGAGCAATATGGATAAACGTTGCAATAGTCAAACTGCAGATGCATGCAAAAATTATGATATTTTATTTATTCTATCAAAGCTCTGGTAGTTGGAGATCAGTGTCTAGAGCGCAGTGATTTGGCATGAATTTGTGCAAGCATCACTTCTACAGATTATGCACAACCCTAGGTTAATAATAAGTACTGTAACGTTAACCAATTAACTGAGAAATCAACTAAGAAAAAATTAGTTGAGCTAAAGAAAAATCTGTAGCAATTTGTTAACTGTTGCAAAAACAGATAATGAAATAATTAAACGAAGCCTAATCTCATAAATAATCGAGCTTGACCTTAGCATAAAAATTATAATGAACGGTTACATAGTTTAATGTGTAACCGTATAGAAGTGAATTATTAAAATATACTCTATTAGACAATAGGTCTGAATGCCTAATTATAGTAATATCGATCTATTAGGCCTACGAAGTGCGATGAGTTGATAGACCAGGGCCTTTACACAAACAGAAGAAACATACAAACCATTAAGGGCCTTCATAAATAACACATAAAAAGAACATAGCAGCATACGTAACTCTCAGAACAAATACTATTTAATATACAAATCAAAACAAAATAAATATTATGCACATGCTTGAGCATTACAGCGGACCTCTTGTAAAGCAGATCATAGAAAGCGACGTCATCAAGGACTCCGCGTTTATTTGTGTGTCGGTTGTAACCTCCAATGACGAACAGTCCGTCCTGATGGACTGCGGCAGCCGGTCCTACTCTTCCACCTCCAGGAATGTGTGTCAACATGCTCCACTGATTAGTATCCACGTCAAAGCACTCGATACTGTCCAGCTTCCTGTCGACAGACACACAAGCAGCCATGTCCAGCAAACATCAAATTATATTGAATAAGAGTAGATATTCATCAACCGCAAAAGAACAGGCCTCTTGCAATGACGGCAGCAAATGTCTCAGAGGTCTCTGATTGGCTAAAAATATAACCGTGCATCACTCACGTGACTGATGATGTCATCACTTGTTACTGACGTCAGTATTGCTTCAATGACCTTGACCTCAGATTACATCAGTCACGGCTGTACCACTTTCATTGGATGGTAGTATTGACCAGTGCCCATGTCCATTTATTCAAGATCTTTGCAAGCACTATAGGATAAAGAGACTAGATAGAAAAGGACTGATAGTACCTGAGCCATAGATGATAGACAATGAACAACTGGTCATGACATTCTTTGAGTAAAAATATGTAAAATAAATGTAACTAGTGCAATGCTTCTTAGATTTGTTTGTTATTTAAATTTGAGATACTTTATCAATTTAATCCCACTTGCAATCTTAGTTATGAGGTGAGGTTGTACAAAATAAAAATAACCATGCTCTCAACTTTGCATTAAAAATTTGACAGTTGTCACGGAATTTTAGAAATAAGACACTTATCTCATTTTCTGTCCAGTAAAATTAGCTCTTGCATGAACGGTTCCTTTGAGTGATCTCGTAAACTGTTTAAAATTGCCTTGAAATGGCAGCACAAATTCAAAATGATTGTTATTTTCATTTAACCTACTGTGTAAAATTATTTAGGCCTACCTTATAGTGTAGTAGTAATTTGATGCTAAGGATAGTTAATCATCTCAGTCGGTGTCATCATTGTACAAATAAAGAAAAATTACAAAATACAGACAAAACAAGTACATGTATCCTTAATCCAGTAGAAATTGATAGTATGCCAATTAAAAAATATATATGACTGAGTAAATTCCACATAGTCCTGACCGTCCGTGCAAGTAACTCACAGCTTATTGTGACTCTCGCCTCCAACAGCGTAGATTTTGCTTTTCCATACAGCGACGGCTAGGTAGGCCCTTGGAACGGTCATCGCTGGAAGCTTGCTCCATTCTCTGGTGGAAACATCGAATACCATAGCTTCATCGGTGGCTACGCCCAGATTCTGACTGCCCTTGTACACTGAGCCTCCTGCAAGTGTGTGTATCGTCAGAGAATCAGTCAAGTTAAACAATGTTGTTAAACGGTGACTATTATAGTTTACCATTTACTGTTAAATTAACATTGCGATTAAGTTACCCACATATTTGTCAACAGTTGCTGGCGTCTTGTTGATGAACAGTGATGTACGAGTTATGAATAAGTGATGAACAAGATATGAACCAGATATGAATAAGATATGAACAAGTGATGAATAAGATATGAATGAGGTATGAACAAGTGATGAACAAGTGGTGAACAAGATATGAACAGGAAATACACAGCTGATAGCCAGGTGCAGCAGTCAGTAATCTGACCTAACAGCACTGAGAACTAATGACGCTGTATAAATCAAGTTATCCTAGTAAGAATTGCTAAAGAAGTTTTCAATGATTCAATTTATGCTATTTCCCACACAAATCTTCCCCACTAGTAGCACACTATAGAGCTCTAACCGATGACGTAGAGTTTGTTGTTGACAGCTGCGATGCCGTGATGATGCAGATTACTGAGTAGTTTGCTGCCGATGACGTTCCAGTCATTTCTCACGGGCGAGTAGCCGTACATCTTGCTCGGTACGTCAGCGTCAAGACTCTGTAGATCAATCCCACCCACGGCCACGAGGGTCGGCGTGGGGGGTCCTGACGGCCGACAGTAACTCGGATCAGTCAGCTGACGCGTCGTCTGCTGCAACTGTTGCTGTAGAGCCTCGTTGAAACTCGACATAAACTGTGACTCAAGATTCTTCTGATTGATGACGGGCGCACTGTTGTTTGACTGTAGATTGATCTCACTGTACTTGGCTGACTGTGGCTGTTGCTGTTGCTGTTGCTGCTGCTGCGACTGTTGTTGCTGCTGTTGCGGTTGTTGCTGTTGTTGTTGTTGGATGCTGGTTGCTGCCGTGATATTGTTGCCGCTCAACTGCGCCGATGATTCGACAGACCTATTGCTGATGTGACCGAACGAGAGAGAGGCGGTGACGGCCTCGGACACAGTCTGACGTGGAGTTATTTTGGATGATGACATGGAATAGGGAGCGAGTTGGGACTCTGACTGTCTACACTGGGCGGGGTTTGTCTGCTGGCTAGACAGTCTAGTGCCCGTGAAACTTGCCTGCGCTGACGTCACGTTCAGACCGCTGCTGTTCATCTGCTTCGCTAAAGGTTTTCCGTCACCAGACATGCGCTGATAAACAAGTAAACAAACGATGACGTCATACGGAACATGTTCACGAGTTAAGGCAATGCACAGGTATACATACTAAGGATGTTTTTCTAAAAGCTCGGACCGGACTTTTCGGCACTTTTCGGACTTTTGGACTTTTTTGACTTTTAGAACCTGCTTTGTGTCTTCCCATCAATTATAACAATTCTTTGTGTCTTCCAGGGTTGTTAGCAATACTCTTAAAAAGTATTGCAATTCTTTTAGCAATACTTAATCAGAAAAGTATTGCAATAGCAATACCAATACTTTATTTCAAAAGTATTGCAATAGCTATACTGCAATACTTTTCGCAATACTTTCCGGTCTCAGTTTCAATCTTTTCCGGTCTAAATGTCACAACTCAGTGAACTCACAAGGTATTGGGTATGCATTACATAATTATTTTTATTACATTATTATTACATGTACCACTAGTACCACTACCACTTAGCAAGTCTCA
>JAQFYQ010004038.1:0-10201 GCA_034694885.1 Buchholzia appendiculata | reverse complement strand
GATAAGAAACAACGAGTCAAGGCTTTAAGCATGATTAGAGTGATAAGAAACAACGAGTCAAGGCTTTAAGCATGATTGGAGTGATAAGAAACAATGAGTCAAGGCTTTAAGCATGATTGGAGTGATAAGAAACAACGAGTCAAGGCTTTAAGCATGATTGGAGTGATAAGAAACAACGAGTCAAGGCTTTAAGCATGATTAGAGTGATAAGAAACAACGAGTCAAGGCTTTAAGCATGATTAGAGTGACAAGAAACAACGAGTCAAGGCTTTAAGCATGATTAGAGTGATAAGAAATCAATGAGTCAAGGCTTTAGCTGCTTCATTAGGTTTATTTTGTAGCACAGATACTGAGCAATGATGAAGAAACGTTCACATTGAAACAACAATAACAAATAATAAGCAATTTAACTATGTCACAAAAATGTCACAGACATTCATACTGCCACACACGCACACACATTATACAGACATACGTGCAGAGGTACACAGCAACAGCAGAGCTGCTGCTCTGCTGTTGCATACATACATGCATACATTGCAGCTCTGCAATGTATGCTAGCAGCAGCTGCGGTGTATGATAGCAGCAGCTGCGATGTATGCTAGCAGCAGCTGCGGTGTATTATAGCAGCAGCTGCTGCGGTGTATGCTAGCAGCAGCTGAGGTGTATGCTAGCAGCAGCTGCTGCGGTGTATGCTAGCAGCAGCTGATGCGGTCTATGCTGCAGCTGCGGTAGCTGCTGATCTATGCAGCTGCTGGATTGCCAGTCGCAACCGTACACAGCTGCTGGATGTTGACGTCAGGGATGTCAAGCATACATTTATCCTGCATGAGTTCTACAGGACGAACAGTGAGACTGTTGGGGTCAGGAAGGGCATCCGACTGCAAAACTTTGCTTCAGCAAAATGTCATATGTATTTAGTTCAATGACCTTGATTAAAGTTGCTGGTCAACAATTCTATTCCTAATTATAAAATTTTAACTTTGCAAAATGTTTAATTACAGTATGTATCAAGCATTAGCAGATCAGTACTAACTAGATGATGTGAGGAGTGGTAAATAACGATTCAGAAATCCTGAACTATCAATGATTTACATACAGATCAGTTTTCAAATCGCTTCCAGAGAATTAGCAACTGATATTAATCATCCAATGTTACACGTCTTCAGAATCTATCCTAGTCCGCCAGTAGAAGGTGAAGATGCAGCAACGATGGAATGTACGTGGTTATACTCACACACACATGCAGGATTTACTCGCACACACATGCAGGATTTAGTCACACACACATGCAGGATTTAGTCACACGCACATGCAGGATATAGTGATAACAGAATTATAACAAAAAATCTGCCTAGCATTTTGTCTAACTTTTTAAAATTAATGCTAGTTAACAATAATTATCAATGCTAAATCATTACAATCATGTTTATAGACTTTAAACGCTCTAATTATTATAAATAAATAAAATTTTAATTTTAATTCTACAGTTTAATAGTATGCTGAATTTTACTTGTAGATATAAGTTGAGCTCGACAATTTCAGTTCATCTATCTTGTCTTGCGCTTGGCTCTCTACTCCATTTCCCTAAGTACTGGTAGGCTTGACTCTATACATTCTACCGCTCTGCCTTACATAAGACGCATTGCTACTCACAAATTGCTAGTCATAATTTGATTTCAGACAGAATTAGTACTTTAAAAACAGGCATCATCTTGGTAATACATTTAAATCTTCTTTACCAACTTTGCACTCACCAAATATTTATCATACATATGTAATAAACCTAATTTATACATGATAAGAAAGTGTTTCATAAAGTGAAAGATAGTAAGACAAAGAGAAAGGCAAAAATAGCAGAGAACTCAACGAAAAGGCAATGCAATTATAAACGGACAGTGAGAGAGAGTGTGAAATAGAAAGAGAGAGAGAGAGAGAGTGTGAAAGAGAGAGAGAGAGAGAGAGAGAGAGAGAGAGAGAGAGAGAGGGAGAAAGAGATAGACAGAGAATGAGACTAATGAAATGCAGGTTGCAGGCAGACCGAGGAGCATAGACCGGCAAGCACACAGAATGAATGCACACAGACGGAGAGTGAGAAAACGACACATACACGTAACTCGCACAAATACAAACAGACAAACAATAAATTACCAGCTAGGAATTCTGAGGAATGTTAAAAATTGTTAACAATTACAGCTATTTACAAATGTACATGCACGGTTCCAGCACGAGCTGGAAATACACGCAGAAAAGAACTCGGAGTAAGATTAAAAAGACTATGGAAACTAAGATCATCATCATCATCATCGGTCTATAGCAAGAACATGAACAACATGCAATCTTTCAACTTCTTAATATTCCGATACACAGGAATCTAGTAAAAATAGTTCTCTGGTAACAAAACTACAGCTTCAAAACTAACACGTGTTTGCAAAACACACGTTACAAATCATAAACACATTAAGAACTCACATCGACAGAAAACAGACGAGCAAAACTGTTGACAAGTATAATTGTGAATTTGTGATAGAATATACCTGTTGAAATGTGTAACTGTGATCAAATTTACTCGTGGCCGTATTTAGAGTTTTTGAGTGCAAACCTCCCCCCCAAATTTTTTTCTTTCTTAAAATGCATGATGTTTTTTGAAAATGCACGATGCATTTTCAAAATGCACGATGTCGTTAAAATTTGATTTTTAAAAAAGGTCGTCAAAAATTCTTGACGTCCTAAACCCCCCCCCCAAATGAAATCCTGGCTACGCCCCTGAATGTACCTGTTGAATTGTGTAACTGTGATAAAATGTACCTGTTAAAACGAGTAATTTGTGAAAAAATGTAACAGTTGACAAGTGTTACTGTGTTCAAAATGAGCTATGTACCGGTGTGAAAAGATTAACGGTGGGCCATGTTGTTATAACTGTCGAACTAGTCACTGGACACCGAAGAAGTGAGATACAGTACTATAGGACATTACTATAGTACTGTATCATCTGGAAATACAAGCTGATTAATATGTTACCCGCGACGACATTCATAATTTAATCTATCTACGGAGCTAAGTGTTTATTCTAATTTACAGTCTAATATGATACACAGAACCGTGATACATCAGCAATTATCTTATTACTGTATATCAATATCAGAATATATATATATATGTATCAATATATATAGATTGAATCAATAAATGTATATATAAATATCGGAATTACGAGAAGCAGTACAAAGGTAAATTAACTATTTAAATCTTCAGCATCATTTACATGTCACATTGACAACAAAAACAAATAACAAAAACTGCAATGTACAGAATATATTTACACAACAGTTTCAGGTTTGCATAATAATTGAAGTATCGTAAACAACAGTATGTACAACAAATAATATAAAACATCAGGCAAAACAAAGCGAAAACAAAACAGCTTCACAAACATACATGCACAGATATAAAGAATCGTAGCCAAGAACACTCCATAAGAACTCGAAATAAGAAGTGAACTTAGCCGCCTGAATTTTCTGGCATCCTGCCAACTGTTAGCACCAATCCTCGTCCTCGTCTTCCTCCTCCTCGTTCTCCGAATCACTATGACGTTCTTTCCTAGGCCTTCGCGCCGTATCGTATTCGTGCGAACTGGTGCGACGCAGCCTATGTTCTTCGAAAGTTCGTGCGGGCAGAGTGCTTGCTCTCGCACTTCTGTCGCTCAGCTCTTCGCCCCGCCTGCGAACAGCAGCAAACTCACCGACCTGGGCCGAGTGATACGGTTCGGATGGAGACGGCTGGAGGATCTGACTGCGGAACTGATCGCGCTCAACGCTCAACCTCGCATCGCTCAGCGGATGAATCCCTCCGCCGCCCGCTCTTAGGTGCTGGCTGCTCGCAGACCGGGACATTCCCACAGGGGAATTCCCACCAGCAGCAGTCCAGCCGACTGCCCTGTGGGACGGCGAGGCATTAAGTCGGGGGAAGTTGATGTTGCTCGGACTCCGGTGTGGGATTGGAACGGTGGGGGATGGAAGGACGTGAGGCATGCGGTCGTTGACCCTCCGAGGAGCGGAGAGATTCAGAGCGGAGGGTTTCTGCGGAGTCTGAGGAAGTCGTCGACCTCCTCTCCTTGAAGCCTCGTCACCTCGCGCAGAGGATGTCGGGCTGGGGCTCCGTGATCGGTCGGTGAGATTAGATGTGCCGTAGTACTCTAGCTGGGTGGAGCTGCCCACCCCGGGGGTCGGGTTCGGAGAGGGTGACCTTGACCGAGTCTCTAGGGAAGTGTTTCGTGATGACGCCTCACGGTCAACGTTGTTGAAAGTTGTCGGTCTGACATTGCCCGGTCCGGCAGGACGGTAGGGACTCTGGTGGGATGAAGGATTGGAGGAGGTCACGTGATGTGGGGACTGGGTGGGTGGACGGGATGTCTGGGGTCTTCCTCGCCCAGTAGACTGCCTGGAGGGACTGTCCACCGCCATGTCTGCAAACATTCCAACAGTCGGACTCTACTATCAAAACTGTAGAAACTGTAGAAAACGCAAGTGGATAAAATTAATCAATAATAAATGAGCGAATGAGATTTATAACTTTACATTTTTCTATAATATCTCACTAGAATTGAAATCAGTCCAAATTTATCATATTATAATGTTATACTTCAGAACCTAGCTATAAAATTATCTTAAAAATCAGACAAAATGCACTTACTGTGATTAGTAAAAGGAACTCGTTGCTGCTGATCATGTAACAAGCCAGAACTTCCCTGATTTCCACGTCTGTCCACGTCATCAATCCCGCCACTCCTCGGCTGGACGGAGCCGTAGAATCCCGCTGAAGAGATGAGCTGCCCTTCAGAGCGCAGTCCACCTCCGCCAGGCATCTGTGACTGAGTACTGAGTGAGCCGCCCGTGAGCAACGGACCGACAGAGGTCGCCGACAACGACGTCTGTAGATATGGCTCAGGCATGATCCCAGTCGAGAGACTCGGATGGGATCCGAGATAACCGGGTGTGTTTCCGCTCGCGAACTGGTTCTCTGCGAGCTCGGCGGCAGGCATGAGGCTGCTGAAGGCACTGCTGACTGACTTATTGATGGACGAGAAGATGGATCCGATAGACTTGGTGAAGAGCGACGAGCTCGTCATGTCCGTGACCTTGATGGTCTCCACACCATCCATGTTCCGAAGGTTGGTGTCCTTGAGACCAGTGCCGAGGTTGTTTGTGACCGTCTGGGCGGTGGGAGGGAACTGTGGACTGGGTCTCACGAGGGGGACGATACGAGGACTGCTGGGTTTGACTTGGCTTGATGGGTGACCTTGAGTAGAGGGAGCAAGGTCAGGAGCAGTGGACTGACGAACACCCTGACATAGCAATGGATCAATGCAATGTTACAATTATATAACAGGTTAAAATTGCGTTATCAGAAATAGTTAATTGCTTATAGTCAATCTCTTGATTGGTCGTCCGACATGTTTTTGGGTTCCAACATGTCCACCAACTTTAAACTTTGCACTCATTTTCACAATCCTTTCTTCTAGTCCCCTAGCTTGACAGTTCTTAGACAACACTTAAACCTCCCTAGCATTGTGCACTCGAATATACTTCCAATAATCTTGCACTATGTAAGACATGTTCAATCGAAATTTCTTCCTCCTCACAATGGTTGCTACTAATCAAGAAACATGTTACAAGATATATGTAATTATTGACACTAACTTCAAATTCTGATAACCAGCCAGGTCCCAGTGATATAGTCAACATCCAGAGATTAAGAATTCAGTAACAAAACGTGACGTCATAACCAACATATATTCCAAATAACTGCATTTACATAACGATAAGCATACAAATTGCTACAATAATATTAATCAATCAAAAATCAACAGTAATTATTATATAATGTAATAGACTTTGCAATGTATTTAAATGAGTCTATAATTATCTTATTTTCTGATTTGTTACTTTTATTTGATAATATTTTCATACATACCAAATGTACCAAATCAAATATACCAGATGTATCAAATGTACAACATGTATTCTTTAACAGAAATACTCCGGAAGGTTATCTACAATTAATTCCAAATACAAGAAACGATCAACTTGCCTCTGACAGCTTAGCCACAGCTGATCCCGCTGCTGGCTGCACTTGAGCAGCAGCTGCCTGGGCAGCAGCTCCCTGGGCGGCAGCAGCTGCAGCAGCAGCTATAGCAGCAGTTGAAGCAACGGCACTAGTTGCAGCTGAGTTCACTAATCCCCTTTCGTCTCTGTGTCTGTCTGGGTGCACTGATCGTTCCATCCTGTCTCTGTCTCTGTTCTCTTGCCTGACACTCCCTCTACCTCTGTCTGGCCGGTCATAGGGTTCATCCTCACAATGGTAGGACTGGGACAAGTAAACACATGTATCAAATACTACACCTAACACAAAATTAACAACCACAAACAGTAACACATAACAGTAGCCAGTACTAGCCGCACACGAACACATTGGGCTTCTTGACCTACCATTTCAGTGCGGATCTTGCCGTCACATTGTTAGTTAAGAGCCTAGGTCTGGATTCAGAGCTTTGGCAATGACACTGCCAAACCATTTTGCTAGACACTGTGATAATAACAACGGCGATGATGATGTAAAGTTGTAAATACTGATTTTTACGGTCAAACAGACAATTAAGGCACTAACTAGTTTTTGCACTAAATCGTCAAATACACAAATCAAAGTGAATTCTTTCTTTAAATACAGCAACAATAAATTAAACTTCATTAACATACTAGGATGATAATACGTTGCATCAGGTATTTCAGGTATACAGTACGGTATGTTAAAAGTAAGTGATTTTACCTGTTTGTACTCATCGTCGTACCCATCTCGTCTGGATGACCCTTGACCCTTGAAGCTATGAGAGTTTGCTCCTCCCCTCTGCTGTGTTGATTCATGTGTCTTGTAAAGACTGAAAAAATTAAAATAATAAAATGAATACTATGTGTACATGTTAAATATGTGAATATTGCGTAACTAACACAGATAAGACATTGTATTATAATAATTTCTTTAATTCAAACATGAAAAACGCAGACAACTTACAAATTCATACAAATACAAACTTATACTAAATACCGCCTAGTGGCACGACACGCAGGACAGCTTCACAGTAGGTTTGGTAACGGCCTAATTGCTGGAATACTCCTGGTCCGGCCATGCCAGGAGTAGGGAAGGGCGATTTATTTTTCAAAGGACCCGAGACAAACACACACATTGATATAGTCGGTCAAAACATAAAACATTCAAAATGATTGCAATCATCAATATCACAATCATCGTTACATTTCCTCTGTAAATCTTCTTTATCATCATCACCCTTTATAGTATACTGTTCACTTTCACAAGATGTCTGCACTGAGCACAGGTACAGATTATAAAAAGGTTCTGAAGGCTCATTACGGATGGATATTTTTACGGCCGCCTTATCCTTATTATAAACAACTCGTTCAGTCAATTTACCTTACTTTTAAAGACTGGTAACTGTCGGGGTGAAGGGAAGTTTCACTAGTTAAAAACTACAACTCGGATCATTAGTCCATACAAGAAATGACTCGAGAGGGAGAGATTCTCACCTGTCTGACGATCCATACTCAGGTGAATGTCTCAAAGCTCCGCCCTCCTCTAGGTCACCTGACTTCCTCGAGTGAAGTGACTCATGGGACTGGGTGGGGGAGGTCTTCATCGCACTCATCAACCTCCGAAACAACGTCGGCTTCTACAAACAACGTCAGGGAAAATAATCAATTTCCGCTGCGGACAATAGCTGATAATGAGGATAATTATGATGATGATAATTAATTAATATTCATCAGGTTGACTATAATAGCGACTTTCAATTCAGTTGAGTCCATGCCCTGACAACCTCTACTGGAAATGGCTCTTGAGTAAAGTGTAAACAAAAGTTGGACCTGTGTTTTAAGACCTCACAACAGCGAGTCTGGCACACTGGTCTTCAAGTGACGCTCAAAAGGTAGCTACGCCTATTATCTGTTTGAGTAAATCCTCTTTCAGACAGATGAAGCTCCATCTGCTGAACGTGAACGGATTTAATTCGACCACCATTGTGTTTAAACGTTCGTGTGCATGCTGTGCTATCCAGTGACGTAGTCAAGGCATTTCTTTCAAGGCCAAGGCAAGGCCAAGGCATTCTTTTTCAAGGCTAAGGCAAGGCAAGGCATTTGGAAAATTGGTCAAGGCAACGCAAGACAAGGCAGTAGTGTGCCTCAAGCCAGCCTTGAGGCAAGGAATCAAGGCCAAGGACTACATCACTGGTTCTATCTCAAGGACTCCTGAATTCTTGTACCACGCAGTGATCCACAATAAGGTTAAGATTCACGTATAGAAGGCCTACGATATTTAGTTTCTAGAATCTAGATGATATCAAGTTCTAGGTTTCTTATTACATATTTCCCCAAGGCTCAGCGTCAAATGTGCACAAACACCTATAAATGTGCATTGGTCCATTAGCCTCTACACGAGACCTACATTGACCACGACGACCTCATTGCATTATACGAGGCATTCAGTTGAAAACTTAACTTCAATAACATATAAAATTAAGTGCAAATTAAGCTCATTAAGTGCAAACCAATTCAAATTATTAAAAGCAAAATATCCAAACGCTAATGTAGAATGTACTCAATTGAATACTGTACAGCATCAAAGCGTAATCATATTCAATGACGTACACATGCATATAAAATGCATACCTCACATATTACATTATACATCCTCATTAAATATGAGAGCAGAATATTAGCATAAATAATACTGAATGTAATGCTCTGTGCTATACCGTGCATTCTGTTCATAATGTGTGTACACAGTGTATAAGATAATAATTTCATACAAAGTGAACGACTGAAAGAGAAAGAGGACGAACACGCTTAGAACTCGAGAGAAAAATACATGCAAAATTCTCATTGCCAAACAACGGTAAAGAAGAATGAAACAGTGTTTAACATGACGTCATTGCATCCCACTCTTCCCATGTTTCCTTCATAGTTGAAGCTTCTCACCATGGTTACCAAGACAAGCACTATGACGCTATCGGTGAGAGGAAGGGATTCAAGTTGGATCTTGATACACCTCACACATGTGCGCCGGAGCCTATATGGCAGACACAGCATTTGCTGTGCCTCTTTTAAGTTGTATAGCATTTTGCCGTGCCACTTTTTTAAGCCTGAGTAATTATTTTATATATGATTTTTTTAATCATACATTTTTTGCCCTGCCACTTGTAAAAATGTTGCGGCGCCTATGACCTCACATATCAAACTTGGAGGCCGTTACTCCATGATGGCCCACTCATCTGGTTTCAATGTATTTAAACAAATTGTAGAGTTTGAGGTAAATAGAGTGCTTAAAATATTAAGTACATAGAGTAAAATGCTAATGCTGATGGCATCGATAATGATTCTGAAAAGACTGGTCTACAGGTCGTCTAGTACAGGGGTTTTCAAACTGTGGGTCGCGACCCCAAGGTGGATCGCGAAGGCTTCCCAAGTGGGTCGCGGCGTGCCTCTAAATATTTTTTTTAAACACAGAAAATTCTCAATTCATTACAATGATTATATGATTACACAGTTACTGAGCTATATAAAGAAGATTTGCATGTATAAAACTGCACTTTTAATGTCAAGCATTTCGATGGCACTAGCTGCATTATCTAGCTAACACAATAGGCCTACTACGAGTAATACGAATGATAAGATTTCTGACAATCGCTGAAACTTTAACTCTCGATGAGCTGAAAATAGGCCTAACCGATAAAAGCAAATGATTTACTTCAACACTCAGATAGATGAAGCCATTTTTGATGAAAAGAAACTCTGAACATGTGGTCAGGGTAAGATTGCTAAATTTCCGTGCTTGTCGGCTGTAATGAGAGAGAATGAAGCAGTAACAATGTTCACAGCCATTCAAGCAGCAGTTTCCATTCAATTGGACTTGTTTATGGCAAAGCTTGAACAGTATTTTCCTGCAGAACATCGAGGAAAAGTGGAATGAAATCGCAAAACGTTGACCCATGACATTAGCACCCTCTTTTTGTCTGTTGAACAAGAGTCTCAGTTGATAGAGCTCTCATGTTGCAGTTACAAGCCTGAAGACAAAATCTGAAAGTGCCAAGTTATCAGACAGCTGACTATTCTACTTCGACTGAGTATCCCCAGTA
>JAQFYQ010004037.1:0-10201 GCA_034694885.1 Buchholzia appendiculata | reverse complement strand
GCACACAAAAATTGGGGGGGGGGCTTGAACTGATTTTTGGGTACCAACCAGCCAAACAAAATTATTTCACAGAATTTGGGGAGGGGGCTTCCCCCAAGCCCCTGATATGCACCGCCTATGATGCTCAGAGTTGACAGTTTATATTATATCAGTTGTTATGTACAAGATAATACTACGAATTGTCAAGAATAACATAAACAGAGCAAAAGTTCAGTGATATTTAGTTTCTGTGGATGTTGTCTATTTTTTATGAGGGAGTTTTGCTTGATCGCTTTATAAAACTGCTCTGCCTTTATTTCTATTATACTATAATAATGTTGCCATAATATTTTAATTTGTTAGAATCGTTTTATAACAATTTAAGATCTTCTTCTGTAACTTCATTCAATCAATCGATTTGTTTAAGTTGATTATTTATTGGATGAATTCAGTTATTTGAAGTTTTACTAAACGAAAGGACATTTTTAAGTGTCTGCAGATGCACTCCCATCTAGCTGCTATTGTTATAAACTTGAAAGAGTATTTTCTAAGCCGCCTTTGTTTGTAAAGTAGCAGTGGAATGTTGTTCTAAATCTTAACGTTTTGATTAATATAGTGAAGTCTGCTTTCAAGCAGCTAGTTTTTGAGTGCTCTGGCGGCGAGTAAAAGCCATACACACTATCTCGCCTTTGCCACCTACCGAGTGATTGAATTATTATTATAGAATTCATATGGTGTCGTGAACTAGCTCTCATTAGCAACGCTGCAATCATCCTCTACTCACACACGCACGCACACACACACGCACACGCGGCCTATGATAGCAGAGAACGTTTCAAGCAGCGCTTTTGCGGCGGTGTTGAGTTAATGAGGCACTCAACATTGCTGAACAAAGAATCATTTTTGACCCCTTGATGTAACAATGATAAATAGTTATGACTATTGTCATGTAATTACTGTCATGTAATTACTGCCTAGGCGCTGGGCTTTGTTTCCTGTGTGTGTAGAGAGATTTAGGCGCATGTAGAGAGATTTAGCTGTGCTGACTGAAGGAGTTTCCTACCTGTCGTTTATTTGTTAGCCCACTCGCTATGTGTGGAATTATTTCTGTCAGCTTTTCTAGCCGTGTTCATTCTGTGGTTAGTGTTATCATCTTTGTAGTTTTATTGTTGATTGGTTATCTCGAGAGTTTAATGTAGTATCCGCTTTCTACTGCAAGTCAATAGGTTTTCTGATGTTTCATGTACTGCCAAAGACCTGCCTATTGGCAGGTCTTTGGCAGGCATCCTTTCATTACGATCAGAGCATCGTCGCTGTATACATCCATGTAATGATTACTATTCGTTAGATCTACTTAACATGGTCTTCTCCAAATTAATTTCTAAACTTTGCTCTCTGACTTACAGAAAACAGATTTAAGTTGCAGAACTTTGCTACGGTCGTGTTTTTATGATCTGTTCGCATTTGTTCTTTCAGAGTGTATTCTTAAATGTTGCCAGTGAAACTGTACAGTCATCCGTGGATACACATGAACTGTTGTTGGAGAGTAGGAACGTGTATATAAATAAATACTAGTTATTTATTTTGTATTCATCCTCATCATTTCGTGTCAAAGTCTGAACATGGTTGTCTACTTCGAATATTGGCCTCGATTTCACTCCGCAGCTGACCTTTTGATCTTCTCAGGTATCGCGATTCTTATTCATCTTATGATGTCATCCAACCATGTTAATCTTTTTTCCTTCAGCTGTCTTTGTCTGACCTGTGCACAGTTTGTAGTATTGTTCATAGCGGCGAGGTTTTTTATTATCCTTTATAACCACTACTTGTATTTCTCTTTGTTTTACTGAAAGCTGAAATCGATTATTTAATCCCTGGTATAATATTTTGGGCTGCTGTTGCGATTTGTATAGTCCCGTTAGGGGCCGTTCAAATATGAGGTCACGCATTTTTTAGCAGTTTTGACCCCCCTCCCCCCTTGTCACGCACTTTTACACTTCAATGACCCCCCCCTCCCCCCTCCTGCGTGACGTCATATTTGAACGACCCCTTAGTGTAGAAGCCGAACTCGACTAGAATTCACAACGTTGTTTGTACCCTTATACCACTATGTGCTAAGCTGCTGGTTCACAGTAATTCTGCTCTGATTGTGTATTTTTCCTGTTCTAGTTGCTACGATCGCGATGTTTAATGATCTGTTCACATTTTTGTTTTGTCACGCTGCTATCACCTGATTGGTGCGTGAGTTAGCAGTTGTAGGCCGAGTGTACAATCAAATGACTGGCTTGGCTGACATCATGGTATGCAATGGTATGATAATTAAAAGTGGTTTAAAATAACCGTCTTGCCTTGTGAAAGAGAGTATCGAGTTAGATTTTGCATAACGAACTCAGTGTACATTGCATTGCTCAGCGATGATCAGTGGCGTAGCTAGGTTTTTAGAGGCTATGAGGGCAGACAGATAATTATTTGCAGGATCCATGCTTCTAGGGGTTGGGATTATTAAACGGGGGTGGGGGGTGGGGGGTGGAGTTGGCGGGCAAAAGTTTTTTGGGAGATCTGGGAACTTTAAATTTAGATTGTACATCATTCGGTGAACCAGAATTTAGGAATTCCCCCTCCCCCTCCACACACCACTTATTCACACCTATCATTGTGTGAATCATTCACAAGGAATCTGCACTCGAGTTTTTTCTGTATAAACAGCAACTGTGTCAGTTGTAGTCCTTGAAATGTACTTTGAAGTACTATGTACTGCAGTTAATGTCAGATTCCTGGTTTGTGTACTATCTCGATCTATCGAGTTTTTTGTGGATCTGGGAACTTTTAGTTGAGATTTTATCAAACACTACATCCTCCCCATGTAGAACAAATTGAGGGATTTCCTCTACACTTATTCACACCTATCATTGTCCAGTTGCAGTCGTATGAGGGTACTTTTTATGTATGTGCTATAGTGAATGTCAGGTTTCTGACTTGTGTGTAATCTTGATGACCCTCCTCCGCCCATTTTCTTACATTGTCTCCCTGAAGTCTCTACGCTGTCATTGTGCTCTGCATCGCAACGTACAAGACTTTCATCTGTTGCGTAATATATACACTATGCTGTATTACCAGCCCAGCTGCAGCTGCAGCTCTGACATAATCTAGGCTGCTGAAATGATACAATCCAAGAGTTTAGACCTATACTCATACCACACACTACACAGCCTTGGGTTTCTCTGTTACAGTTGCAGCTCGTGTCTCTGCATCGAGTCTGGAGAGCAAGGTTCAGAACGGTTGAAAAAAGTTGTTTTCAATCTTTCACAGATTCTTGTCGCTCTGACTGCAGTGTTCGTGCTGATGCACTTGTTTTAGCGAGACGCCTTGTTTCAGACCAGGCAGTTCTTATCTTGCCCTTTGTCTACATTGTGTTGTCGATCCTGTCTACTAGATTGGTTTATAGAATAATAATAATGGAGTAGGACTATTGATTTTCTGCTAAGTAGAGTTTATCCTTCACTGTTTAAAAACAAACAGGCCTAGTCTAAAAACAAATATAGTCGTGCAGATTTAATGTAGAAAGTGTGTGCTACAGAATGAGAAACATTATCTATTTGCTACTGAAAGCCTACAGTGATAAGATAGCTATTTGCTACTGAAAGCCTGTGATAATATAGCTATTTGCTACTGAAGCCTGTGATAAGATAGCTATTTGCTACTGAAAGCTTGTGATAAGATAGCTATTTGCTACTGAAAGCCTTTGATAAGGTAGCTTTTTGCTACTGAAAGCCTTTGATAAGATAGCTATTTGCTACTGAAAGCCTGTGGTAAGATAGCTATTTGCTACTGAAAGCCTTTGATAAGATAGCTATTTGCTACTGAAAGTCTGTGATAGCTATTTGCTACTGAAAGCCTGTGATGGGATAGCTATTTGCTACTGAAAGCCTATGATAAGATAGCTATTTGCTACTGAAAGCCTATGATAGATAGCTATTTGCTACTGAAAGCCCGTGATAAGATAGCTATTTGCTGGCTCTTAGGAGGTATGAGTTTATTTGGGGTGGGTAGGGGGGGGGGAGACGTCATTAGAAAAGCATAAAAATGGCGTTTTTCATCAAGTGTCAGTGGCATAAATTTTCCTTTTCAATTTATTGTAACATGTAGATTTATTTATAGCATCAAACAAACTTATATGAGCTATTACTATTCACAAGTCATAGTAAGCGGATGTCAATATTTTTTATTTTTTCATTCCCTGTGATGTCGGTTTGCCTAGCAGTGTCCTTTCTCGTGTTCAATTTGACATGCATGTCAATTGTTGGTGTCAGAAAGGGCATCCGGCCGTAATTGATTGCTCCGTTGAATTCGCAATTACATCGCGAGACAGAGTCACGTGGATCAGGTTGTTCAACATACAGCTTGAACATGTATGCTGTGCTGCATTTCCCATCAATATTTGTCGGTTCCTAACTGTAGCGCTTGACTGAAATACATTTTTATTCATGACTGCACTCTCGGCCTATCGTTATACAGTACTAAACCGTGTTAGTGTATCCAAACAAATTTTCTGTGTTCCTGATGAAATGTATAGTTTACTCATAAGCAGGTTATATTCTAGTCTATTCCTCCCGGTCTGTGGCAGTTTTAAGAAATAATTGTTCTTTCTATTATTTTTTATAGCACATTGTAACACATGTAATAATGTATTGTTTGTCGTAGGATTTTCATATTTAAGACTCTTTTTTTCCTTTATGAATCATGTGTTGTGACATTTCTCTTTGAGCAATTTTCGTTCTACTAGCATTCGTTCACTTTATTCGTTCATTAACTCGTTCTACTAACCTTCCGTGATATGATTTAAAGAAGTGGCGTACAAACTAATGGACAGAAAACGGGTAGACGTTCATTAAGATCATAATTATGCATTTTTCTAGAACTTTCTGTTTTATCTATAATTGGTGTAGTGTATTGGTGTAGCGCGACACGGTATAGTTCTAGTGAAACTTGTAGCTATGTGGGTTTGCTCGCTACTGCGGTTTAGCTACCACACCTTTCCAATTACAATCCATAGAAATCATTGCACACAATGTTGGTTACGTTACCTCGCTGCCCCCTCTCAATGCATTAAACTCATATGTGGCTAATGGCGTCGTTAAACTCTTAGATGTTTGTGTGTGTATGTGTCTCTGTCTCTGTGCGTGCGCCTATGCCTCTGCGTGCGTGTCGCAATGGAATGCAATCGAAGTTTTTATCAATGCTTTGAGCCGCTTCCGATTATATTAGCCGCCCCGCTGTATTGGGTTGTCAGTATTAATGGTCTCGACGGCCGACTGGCGTTACGACAAAGCGCATAACAGGCATAGTTAACCTGTCTTCTTGTGTGTGTGGGCTTAGTGTGTGTGTGCACTACAATCTGCACATTCCACACATTGAAGCTCGTCTTTTGTACACATTGTACGATCGGTTGTACGATAGTTTTTTAGTCTAGGGAGAGATCATTTATACAGTTCTCTTGCTATAGTGTGTACTACAATCCGTTAAGTACACACACACAATTGAGTGGAGGCTATAAATAGTTGATCGGTGCGCACGACAAGATCCCATTGAATTACCCAGGTTGTTGTAACACTCAACAGCTGCTGCAGCTGCTGCTGGGTGATTGAGTGAATGGTCCCCCTGTGAGGCAGGCGAAATTCCTGCTGGCCTGGGCGAGCAGCTTGGCTAGGCCTGAGCCAAGCACAGCTTGCTATGCCTGGGCATTCTGCTGCTGGCCTGGGCGAGCTGCTGGCCTGGGCGAGCAGCTACTAGGCAGGCCTGGCTGGATCTATTGAGTCAATCAATGGCATGTAGGTTCGTTCGTCATTGACTGTGTGTTGTGTTTGTGTGCGGTCTGTGTGTAGCCAGCCAATGCTGTGTGTAGTTAATGCTGGCAATTATTGGAATGAATCTGAACTGAGCTCTCAGCTCATTATTATTGGCGTCTGCGTGATCAGGTTTAGTTAAGCTAGTATGCCAAATATTGAATACGGAATTCTTTGAACTAGTTGTTTTTAATTCAGCGAATGTTAAGGAGCTCTGACTGCATTATTACAAACGTCTTTCTCCTAACACAGATTTGATAATGATGGTTTGGATTAATAAGCATATTGTTGTTAAGTTTGACTGATTGCTGCCATCTAGGTTTGGTTATTGTTAATTTTCTATTCATTTGGTTATACATTTTGTATGGTTTGTATATATATTTTTATATATTATTATTTTGTCGTTTGTTGTTTTGCTACTTTTAGCAATAATTATTTGCTTAATAAAATTACATTTAGTTGTTTGTTCGGTATTTCCGTTTTATATTGTGTCACCAAAATTTAAAACCATATCGAATGACTATTTTCAGTGATCAGAATTAAAATTAGGATTATATAGGATTCAAACTAAGGTTTATAGGGCTCAAACTAAGGTTTATAGGGCTAACACTAAAGTTTTCAGGGCTCAAACTAAGGTTTCGATTCTCAAAGTAGAGTTTATATTGTTCAAAGTAGAGTTTATAGGGTTCAAGTAGAGTTTATAGGGTTCAAGTAGAGTTTATAGGGTTCAAGTAGAGTTTATAGGGTTAGGGTTGTTTTGTGCAGTTGAGATAACACGGAAGTGCCGCTGTTTGTACGCCAATGATCATATAAATGCTATAGAATGTTGGTGTATGAATATCCCCACATTACCCCCCCCCCTCCCTAGGTCTAGATTTTGCTAGCTATGAATGACATAGGCCTACATCTGGTCTCTGTATCACTGTTGTTTACTTGTTACACACTAGGCGTGGAATTAGGTCAGCAGCACACCGAACTAATAGCGGCTAGGCGGAGCGGATTGCAGCGTTGGGCTCGCTCGGTGCAGATAAAGATAAGCGGATCACAAAGAGAAGAGTGTCAGAATTGAGTAGAGGTCTCGTGGGAAGTGCGTTCTCCCTCCCCCCTAGCCCGCTCTTAAACCTTTCATCACCCTTGCCGGTCCTCGGTTTGTCATTTCTCTGTGATATTTTTGACGTCGGCTAAACCAGGAACGTTTCTTTTGGTGAGTCAGTCAATTCAAAGCTGTAGTGTGTGTATCGTGGATAAAGTGCCAGCAATGTGGGGTTGCTATCAGCAGTGATTATGTGTGTAGGGTATTGCTTCTGCTTTGATTATTTGTTGCTGAACATTACAACAAGCAAATATCTGTAATGTTGATCAAAATATGAACCTAAGCGTACAGAAAGAACAGCATGAATATGATGAACTGTTCACATTTAGAGCAGATTATAATTTAAGGTAGCGTTCAGTACATAACTAGGTATGATCAAGTCCGCGAGTTGGTTCCTGGTAGTTTTGATACATAGGATGATACCAGTCTAATGTCAGAACTATGTAATATTGCAAAGGGTATATATCGAGTGCTAGGAGCCCTCAAATATTTGAGCTAAGACGAGTTTTAGATGTAATAACCCCCTCGTCAGGCCAAACAAGTTGCAAAAACCTTCTCTCTCCCTCTCGGCTCTTTCCAAATCAGAATGATTGTGTATGTAATATTGCATCCTAACTTTGACTAGAGCAAAAATCTAACTTGCAGGCTGATTTACCTTGTACTGGCTTAACTATCCCGACACGAATTGAGATGAACTAACAATTGATTACATTTATAGTTATTATGTTTGTAATAATAATTATTTATTAGTTATTGCGTTTATGTCGTGCTAATGAATAATGTTGTAGTTATGTAATCATGTTGAACTGTTATAACTAGTTGAAGTCGTGATAACTGATGTGTCCAAGATTAATCTCCTTATTATTTAATTTCATTAATTAAAATTATTATATTAATCTTAACCCATTCTTGTGTTGTCGTGGCTCTTCTTCTTAATTGCCATTGCATACTCTTTAATACGTGAGAATATCTGGATAAAATAGCAATATTTGTTTAGAAGAGCTGTTCTTCGTTATATTATAAATATTATAATAATTAATACTTATTAATTAATTAATAAATTTATCTTCTCGTCCATCTTTTATTCATTCATTGTTTCCCACTCTTTGAATGTTATTGGGAGCGAAATTTATGTTAAGTATCTTGAATAAATAAGACGAACAGGTTTGACTGCTTTGATTTGTTATTTATGTTCTATAGTAGTTGTATACATTAGCCAGCTCACAAATCGATTGCGCTACAGCGCAATTTACGTTTACCTGTTAACCTAGGAATTGAATAACTACCTCTTTGCTGGAAGCCACGCTGTACTACACTAAGCACCTGTTGTTGATTGCCGATCAGGTTTTATTATCAACAGATTCATTCAGCAACTTCATATTCAATATCTTTCTTTCTCTCTCTTCTCATTGATCGAACTTGCAGCCTATTTCCGTTGACTATTACACTTGAGGCATCTCGCTTATTGTCTACCAATCACAACGCTAGCTGATGACCGTTTTAATCGGTGATTGTTTGAGGTAACCCGAAGCTGTATAAGCAATGGAATGAAGCGTGCATGTGGACCTGGCGCTGTTAGTACACAGTTGCCGTGTGCTGATGTCATTCTCAAAAGCGCTGAGTCACCACGCCTATATTGACTGACACAGAGTCGCCTCTGCGTGCCTGTCTGTCTGTGTGTCTGTCTGTGCCTGTGTCTGTGTTGCGCTGTGCATAATGCGGTCGATATGCCGCTTGCTGGTATGGCCTATCTATCGCTACAGTAGTACCCTGGAGGAATGTGCAGCCTAGACTAAAAGCCTTTGTGTAGCAGCGGCCACTACTGTGTTGCCTACTACTACTACTAAGACTACTAATAAATAACTGCGACTAATAATAATAATTACTTTCGTTGCTTGACAACTGAAATACACGCACCCACTGATAAATAAATGAGTCTATTATATTATTGTTACTCAGCGCTTTGAAGTGGTGTGTAGTTCTGAGTTCTGACGAACTGACCAAGCTGTGCTGTATGGTACACTGCTGATTGTCACGAGTCAGCTGGGCGCGCCGCCGCGAGGTTAATTTATATACTGTATGTCTGTAATAACACAGGGAAACAAATAACAAGTAGAACGGTCGTTAAGGCTGCAGCTACGATGCATCAGGGCCGTATTTAAGGGGGGATTCGGGTTCAAACACCCCCCCCGAACTTGTTTTTCTTTAAATTAATGATGTTTTCTGAAGAAATTGTTGAAAAAAGGTCACCCCCGCCAAACGAAAATTTTGAAAAAAGGTCGTCAAAAATTTTCGACCCCCCCCCCCCGAAATGAAATCCTGGCTACGGCCCTGTGATGCACGATTACTGAACAAGCAATGAGCACACAATGGCATGCATTAACAAATAAATGCATCGGCAACTAAATGCATCAGCATCACACATACTGTACATTATAATGCATATTATACACATTATAGGATAGCCTTAGTAATTTCACGTTTTGGGCATTTGATTTGTAATCGCAGATGTGGTTGTAGTATTTGACCTTTTCCTTTTCTTCTCTCCTCCCGTTCAGTAGATGAACAGACATTATCTGTGTGTGTTGAATTTGTTATCCTGAAACTTTCTGAAAGATGAAAGACATGTTTTAAATTCCATTGGTTCTTGACAGACGTTCAGACACCACTATAAAGGTGTTTAAATTTGATTTATATCTACTTGATTCTACCCAGACGTTGTCTTAAGTTCTCGTGTAGTTTTGACTAGCCTGGTTAAATCGTATTACTTGTAAAATTCCTGTTGACTCTTTCGCTGAATTGAAGTATTTCTAGTCAGCATTCTATTGTCTGTGAAATCAGTATGAATGTTGCGCTATTTATAATTATTGATATTCCCCCATAACCGGTGCTTTATTGAATTGCCGTTATATTATTATCATTAGTGTTCTGTGTGGGTATGAAGAAAGCTTGTGTGATAGTGTGTGAGCTGACGCATACTCCGGTCAGCAATGCATGCGTGCTGACATAATAATGCGTTCCGTTACTATGCTGATGGCCAGGGCCGGTTCTTTGTTGAGTAGTATTAGTGAATTTGTTCATAGTAGAAGGTGTACTGCGGCTACACTTAGAATGGATCAGACTTTGTGTGTATTCTGTGAGGTGATTTATTGGTCAGTTTGCGTGTAGAACTGTAGATGCGACGTAAAGAGTGTTTTGTGCCCTAGTTGTCGCCACTAAACGTCGAGAGAGAGAGAGAGAGAGAGAGAGAGAGAGAGAGAGAGAGAGAGAGAGAGAGAGAGAGAGA
>JAQFYQ010004036.1:0-10202 GCA_034694885.1 Buchholzia appendiculata | reverse complement strand
CTGTATTATCTTGTGTCTTACCTGTATTATCTTGTGTCTTACCTGTATTATCTTGTATCTTACCTGTATTATCTTGTGTCTTACCTGTATTATCTTGTGTCTTACCTGTATTATCTTGTGTCTTACCTGTATTATCTTGTATCTTACCTGTATTATCTTGTACATGTATTATCTTCTAAATACATTGTATTACATTATCTAATGTTATCTTATCATGTATGATCAGCACTCTACTCAAGACTAATTCTCTATTCTTGTGCTCGAACGATTCGTTCCCGGAACCACTCGGATGATTTGTTGTCCAAAGATGTAGTGTGTGTGTTTGAGGAGGCGCAATTTCTCTGATAGCTCTCCTTCCTGCCCTTGTGGATGAGCTCTCCTTCCTGCTGCCCTTGTGGGATCGTATGGAGATGAGAAGTGGTAATTCTTATTGACTTGTATTAATGAGGAAATTATTGGAATTAATTTCCTTCTGTCTGATTCATCGCTTGCGCAAACCTTGTTCTCGTGTTTTAGCCGGTGCGCGAATCGTAACATCTTCATTAAGAAAACGCTCGGTAAACACTTGGTATGACCGATGAGCGACGGGTATGACTTGGTAAATGTTTGATGAGACTGGTAAACGTTTGGTAACTTGGTAAGTGTTTGGTAAGAAGGGTAGACATTTGGTAGGATTGATAAACAGTGGACACGATTGATTAAGCGACTAGTTAATGTTTGATTTGCGTGTTAAACGCTTTCATTGGCGCAGCATATTGCAAACCTGAACCAGAACAACATTACAAACGGAGTCACTTTTGGTTCCTAAACCGAAACAAAAATATAGTCAGCCTCTAATACACCAACAAGCAAACATTGCAGAATTATTTTTGAACATTATAATGGTGGATCCACGGCAAGACCAAGATAGCCATGGCCTCTCCTGCATCTTTCTGGAGTGCTTTTGACCTCCCTCTATTTGGAGATTTGATCTCCGTGTTAGAAAATTCTCCCCTCTTCGCTTATCAAACCAGCAAGTTAGACATTCCGGTCAGATCAAAAGTTAGAAGATCCTCCCTCTCCCATCCTCTTCACCAAATTTTGAAAAGCTATATTTCTCATTGTTCAAATTCTGGGTGCTCCATTGCATGCACGTGCATGTTTATACAGACATGCATGCACGTGCGTGTGTGTACACTGTACTACACAGACATGCATGCACGTGCGTGTGCATACACTGTACTACACAGGCATGCATGCACGTGCGTGTGCATACACTGTACTATGCAAACATGCATGCACGTGCGTGTGCAGATAGGCATGTGATAAACAGACTTGATGATAGACTGTTGGCAAACACACCGTCAGACTCTCTGTCTACTGTTTTGTCTCCTCTTAGTCAGCTGTTGTTGTCTATATTTCGTCGATGTAACTAATGAGTTGAGCGATCAGCATATCATGAATATCAATCGAGTTTCGGGTCACGGTTCACTAATGACCTGACCTAGATATGATTCATAGCTGATGTCATGTTTGAACAAACCGCCTTGCTCTAATGAGGACAAAGGCTTGAAACGTTGCATGACATAACCACTGTCTAATTACAGTTCTTGGTATTTGCCAAGTAGCTGCTAGGAGCTTGTAAATATTTCTGATCGTATTGTACTCAACCTGATGATATCATGTGTACAGTTAGGAGAAATGCATGCGTGGAGGTGTTCTATTGTATGCGAACAAAGGATGAAAATAACGCTGACATGGTATTCCTAAACAATGGAGTTAATCATTTAATTTTGCTTTCCCGAAGTAAAATAAAAATCTGATATAGATATCATGTCGATCGTACGTACAGACAGTCACACAGAGTTTATGACTGTGAGTTTTTCACGCATACATTGCTATAGTAACTACTGGCCGTTTAGGAGTTAACAATTCGTTGCATTACAGTCCCCCTGGATGTTTTCATCGTCCACCATTTCCTTTAATTAACTGCTTCTTTGATAGTTCTTTGGTATCAATCGATGACCATCTTCCATGCTGTAAAATTATTGCTCTATTAATAGTAGCTCAGCAGGGCCTGATCTAGAATGGTGACCGAGGGGAGTAATAAAGGGCGTGAATAATAAGTGTTAAGGTGTAGAATAATAACCTGTATAGCATACTAACAGTTTTATTTCTGGATTTCATAGGGACAACACTAGGGATATACCTCGTCCTCTTCATCGATGGATAGATAAATCCCTGCTGCCCAGCCGCTACAAGTATACCCTTATGCCTCAGTTTTGCTGAAACTTTCGCAATCTTTGTATCTTTCACATACATTTTCTTATTACATATTTACACTTCATGCCGTGCTCGAGATCACGGCAAATAGATCAGATTTTTTTTTCTTCTGACGCAGTTGTGTGTGTGACTCATGGCAATGATATCAGAAGGAAGATCAAGATATACACTGCATGGTTTATGTTGATACTCTCTCTCATTCCTCTCACTACTCTCTCTGCCTTGCTGTATCTAAACGTTGAGTAAATAAATAAATTGTAGATGTGATCTGACAAGATCAGTTCAGATTACAGATACATTTCAGTAGGTCTATGGATTCTACTGTTTATTTAACCAGTGGACCCGTGCGATATAGATTACATTAAATTAAGACGAGCATTCACAGTGCACTTTATTAGAGTAGCTTCTCTCACAGGCGTAGGTAGTTCTTTTTGAATGTAGATAATTTATTATTTAAAATCATTAAAATTTAAATTCTTGGAGCGGCCGAATAGGTCGGTCGGTGGCTTTCTCGCCTCACATTGCAAAGGTTGAGAGTTCGACATTCCACTGCTGCCGATTGGGTTCAGTGTAACTGGCCTAATTGTTAACATTCAATTGCCTGTACAGAAGGACCTTTGGCCGCCCACCAGTGCTCATCCATCCTAGTGGATCGGTGGGAAAAGTCAATCGTAGATTCCTAAGACTAGTGATCAGCGCCAGGACCTGATTTCGAGCAGAACACTATCATCGTCAATTTATTACTTACTTTTTTAAAGTTTACCATTTTAATTGCTACTAATGCATTTTATTCAATTTTGTCCCATTCTGTTTCGATTTCTTACTAGTCTTGATTAATTCGCCATATGTTAGGTCAAGTGGAGAAACGGTCCACAAGTAGCTCAGATAATCGATGTGCTTCACCCGTCGAGTACAGCCCCTATAGTGAAAGGAATGGACTTCCAGTGGGTGGGTGAGTGGGTAGGTGGGAGGAAGGGAGTAACAGCTGTCCTGAAGTGTGGAGGATAGGGAAGAGGAGTGGGAACCCATTGTCCTCCGCGACCGGTACCAAGCGGTTCAATATTGTACTTTCACACTCGTGGTGGAGGTGGGGGTGGGGAGGGGGGCGGTCGACGGGAGAGAAAAATAAGAATAGGTTTAATGGGTTAACGAATTGGTCTAGGTGTATACCTGCTGCATAAATTATTAACCAGTGTGGAGCAAATAACTGTAGTGCAGTGAACTGTTGGTATTCAAAGTGGAGCAAATTTAAGAATTCATAAAATGATTGGTATAAATTTGGCTTTTCACACAGGTAGAGAATTGCTTATAATATTATATTGCATTAGATCACTTTGATCTAAAAGTGCTTGCATTAAACAATACTGGTTGAGTTGTCGAGTCTGCGGTATAGTTCTTACACAGTGCTACTCTGACACAGGTCATGACTTCTTGATGCGCTGTTTGTGGATCGTAGATGCTTCAGATGCTAATTCAGATAGAGCTTTAGATTAGAGCTTCAGAATGCGTGTAAGGAAAGAGTTTTAAAGGAAAGAGTTTTAACAGAAAAAGGCATATTCCAAACTAAGATTGTTTTTTTAATAATTGAATCTTTTATATAAGCTTTATTCGTCTATAACCTGACAGCATCATACAATAAACCGTGCAAACAAAGAGAAAATAAGATTATTAAGGTTATATTAAAGTCAGTGCACAACAAAGCCTGCATGCACTACCAGCAGGCAATCACACATTTCTTGAACTCAGCTTCACAGACATGCACATCAAGAACTACGAAGGACATAACTCATAACAAATCTTTTACATATCTTTTGCATGACAGTGTTGACATCTCTGTAACATATTTCATTCTTTCTTTGTTGTATTGCGAAAGTTCGTATGGTGCTAATAAAAAGATCTATTTGATAGCATTGTAAAATCTCAGACTATAGAATCATGGAAAAGAGGTGTGGGGAAATCGTTCTGGAAAATCAAGTAGGCCTAATAGCACGATCAGTGTGGCGATATTTATAAAAAAAGAACCATCTCAAATAACACTCAAAATCTTAAATCACTAGAATGTCGCTTTAATATGACTGTCGGTTTGTGTCATATTATTTTGTCACTGTCATATCAGACATTGACCCACTCGTTTTACTGTGACAAAGACTGGTCAGAACAAAGGTTGGACCGCCTGCACGCAAATCATATCAGTTGCATTGGTCTTCAAAATTGGAAGCGGCCTCAAGGCGGACACGCTCCCAGCTAGGGGTCATGACCGCACCAGCCCCTCATCGGTCGCATCCACTCCGCCCCGCCGTCACCGTTGACCTCGCCACTCCGGGATTTAATTAGATATTTAATTCTACATGGTTGTTTAAGTATGTTAAATGGCACACATTATTTACGTTGGATGCTTATTATGTACGAGGTTTATTATATTAATATTATTTTATGCCATTTATGGTATAAAATAATATTCCTAATTAATTATTTTATGGCATTTTAATTTTGATGTTGAATATAGATGATTAATTTGAACGTTCGTCTGTTTGCCGCAGATCTTTCAAGTATTCTTTAAAGCAGTGATGTGTTATTTTAATATTAACATTAATTGTACCCGTAGTACATTATAATACTAGAACATATTTTTGAAACAAATATAGTTTCACCAATGTTGGAACCAGCAGTAAAGTAGTTATTACAGACGTATGTAGTAGTATATTACTCGGGTCTGTCGGTGCAATGAGCCACAGTTGCTGGTTTCTGCAATTTTTGGTTTAATTGCTGCACTCAATTAACCTCTCAAGCGCTTCTGTTCTTGCTGTCTGCTGGTTTGTGAGAGAATGAAAGCAGATGTAGAAGTATTTCAGAGAAATCAATGTCTGGAAAAAGTAGAGCTAATTCATTTAAACCTCAATCAGTGAGCAATTGAGCTGTTTTTAACGATGGTACTTTTGCAGGAAATGAGCCAGTAAGAAGTGTTTGTTTCGCAACATCTGTCTGTCTATCAGTTGGTCTGTCTTTCTGTCGTTCATCTGTGGTACTGTCTGTTCAATTTCTTCCGGTCTATCCGTCTTTCTGTTTGCCAGTGATTCTTTTAAGGTGCATTTCTGTGATAACCAAGGTCATCTGCAGGCGTTTGGATTTATGCAGCCTCCTGTTGTTCTATTATTAATTAGTTCGTGATTGACTGTCGTCATTTATTTGGTGAAGTAACGTTTATATATTGGAATGCACCAATTTAAACGTTATGTGGTATGGTTCATTGTGCTGGTTCACTATTAGTTTGAACCCTCTATTCAAGCGGCTTATTTCTCTGCTATCGTAGTATCGGCTTTATTGAATGTGGTAAGCCCGATGTTTGCCTATTTTGTCATTCATTCGTCCCCACGGTTTGTCTGCATGACGTGGAGACAGCGAGACTGTCTACCGTCACGTGCGTGACGACGGTCTGCTGGTGACAGGTTGACACAAGATTATGACGTCTTAAATGCAGCATGACGACGCATTTCCTTCCTTCATGTGAAGGAAATGCGTCTTATCTTATAGTAAACAGAACATGGTGCCTTCATGTTTTGTTGTTCTTTCTTTATTTTGTCTTTTGTTTCTGATTATGATGTTTGCGTAATACTTTTTCTTTACATATCAAATGTCTGTTAGCTGCCTGACGCTCTCTCAGTGTTTCTCACTAGTTAAGTATTTCATGCACTCTCTGTGTCCTTCTGTCTTTCAGTCTCTCTTTGTGCCTCTCAGCCTGTCTCTATCTATCTATCTCGATATCTATTTCTGACTGTCTGTCTCTCTCGCCCATTGTGGCTCTATTTTCTTTCAGTCTTTCTGTTTGCCTGTTTGTCTCGTTCTCTCCCTTTTTCTTTTCAAAGACCTTTTGGAGTCAGACACACTATAGACGGTAAAGAAAACGAGAGGAAAGACACAAGCGGAGAGCGGTACATGGAGACATATCAAGAGAGAGAAAGGCGCATACACACAGTACCTTTTTTGCCACTTTGTTTGTTTGCTTATTTCAACGCCTTCGCGTCACTACGTCTAATAATATCGATAGTTGGTTGTTGAAGCACAAGGAACTTGAAGCAAGGAATGAAATTCACGCCTTGAAGCACTAGCACGGGATGAACTGAGCGCCTTGAAGCACTAGCACGGGATGAACTGAGCGCCTTGAAGCAAGCAATGAACTGAGCGCCTTGAAGCAAGGAATGAACTGAGCGCCCTCTCTGTCACACGTACTCTGTGATCGATGCCTGTGACGACTGCGTGCCTGCACATCGATCCATTCACGTGCGAGTGTCGACAGTCAATGAGGCGTGCGTCGAGGCACCCTCACCTCTACTCACTCTTTCCCAACATTGGTGGGTGTACTTCAAGTATTTACCCCGGCCACACTTCGCCCCTATTGGCGGGTATACCTCAAGTATTTACCCCTGCCACACTACGCCCCTATTGGCGGGTATACCTCAAGTATTTACCCCTGCCACACTTCGCCCCTATTGGCGGATATACCTCAAGTATTTACCCCTGCCACTCTTTGCCCACATTGACTAGCTTACCAAGTCTTTACGTCTGCCACTTTTGGCCACATTGGCGCTTTCACTTTAAGCATTTACCGATACTTTTGCTCACATTGCACTTTAAGCAGTTGCCCCCCCCCCGCCTGTGACTCTTGCCACATTGGTAGGAATAACAGGTCTTTATCCACATTGGCCACATTGGTTCGAATTGATACCAAAGAGAGCTTTGAAGGCTTCAGCTCTGTAGGCCGATGGCGATGGTGGCAAGTTATTGTATACCTGCATAATGTATACTGTTGCTTGAAACAGCTGTGCCATTCAGAGCGTTCAAGTCTTGAGGCAAAGTCGCGCGTGGTTATTATCACAGTCAATATGTCCGCTTGAAAGATTTTCAATAGAAGGGACAAGGGGGAGGGGAGAAGGTGACAGTTATTTCATGAATGAATGGGATTGATGGATAGTAATCATAAGTTAGTAAAGAATATAATCAGGAAGATGTGTGGCTGAGTTATTTTTACCGGTGGCTGGACTTTTTGACCTTTGCACTTTCTGTACTCGCTGTGTGAGAAGGGTATGGAGGAATTGACAGGAGAGGCGGTTGGTTGTGTTGTGAATCAGAAGCATAACTTGCAGTGATTATTATCTATACGTTCTGGTTGAATGATTCCATTATATAGGCACTCCAAACCGTTGAGCCTTGTTCGTTGAAACATTTGACAATGTACAATATTTATTTGCCTTTTTTACGCACGGCGCCACAAAATAGATTACAAATAGACAATAATACGAGTACTTAAACCACAAAATTTGGCATTCCATTCCAAAATTTGAGACCAGTTTGTAAATAATGACTGATGTACATGATCTTTAGATTAGTTCTGACTATAATAACGCCGTCTGCTTCGGCAGTGTAAGCTGTAAGTCATTTTGTAATTATAATATAGACATTCTATTGTGGGCTCTAGGGGGTTATAAGCTCACCTGCAAATCGCACTAGATGTTTTTCTGCGTGGATTGTGTGAATAAAGAACTTGAGTAAGACTTCCTGACTTGCTGCCATAGTTAGGCTGGTAGATCCAGTCAGGCTATACTGTCCCCTATCGTGTGTACAGGTTTGTTTCAGTGCTATTATACCGCCCAACGGTTTGAAGTGTAGAGTAGTAAATACGGTCGAAACATTCATGCTGCAGGTTTAGGCAAATATAACACTGTAACGGTAAGTGTAAACCTATAGGTGCAAGCAAGTGCATGTATGTGGCTAAATGTAGGCATAATACCCTGTGTGAGTGGGATTCGTAAATAGTGCAAGCTGTTCTGATAATATCTGATGTTCTGTTTCTATAGTAGTTGTATAGTATTTGATGTTCTGTTTCTAGTAGTTGTATAGTATTTGATGTTCTGTTTCTAGTAGTTGTATAGTATTTGATGTTCTGTTTCTAGTAGCTGTACAGTATCTGATGTTCTGTTTCTAGTAGCTGTACAGTATTTGATGGTGCATTACATGTAAATTAACCGACCGGATGAAGAAACAAGATGTCAAGGGAAGCACAATATTGTACGGCTTTGCAGGTTACTATTGAACGCAGCTCTTACAAATTTCGGCGAAGACTTCACAGCATATGATAATAATGAATATTCTGTTTATGAAAGTTAATTAAGCATATTTGGGCATGTCATAGTGAGAAGGGTTCAAGTATCTTTTTTCATTTGTTATAAATTGAAACTTTAAATTATAATTGACACTATAAAAATGCCTTAAAATATTACTTTAAAGGAAAGAATAAAAGATTTGCAATAAAGCGTATAGAAAAGAAATGCAAAAATGGAGAAAAAGACTGCACAAACCCTAGTTATATTATAACAACAACCTGTTGATGGCCTTTTTCCAAGTGGACAGAGCTAATCAATGCCGATCAGAGTTAAATGTTAAATGTTAAATGCAATATTTGTAAATGATTATGCTTTATAACAAGGCATTGGCTTGCCACCAGTCAATCTTCTATCAAAGGAAGATAATTATCTTATCTTACCTTATCTTCCAATAATTCGGCATTATTCACGCTGCAATCTACACATACTGTATATGACCAAGTTCTAGAAACGATGAAGGCTATTGATAACAGTGTAGATTTCAACGACTTTGCAATCTAAAGCCTGTTTGCTTTCCAACTCTTACATTTGAACTCTTAAATCTAAGCACGAATCAGGTTAATGATTCTGCGCGAGGCTGTGCTGAAATTAGTTATCCAAACAGTTCCAGTTTATTCTCTCCATCATTCCCTGAACAAATCATATTGTGTAACTTTTATAATGACATCAACGTTGTCTATATCAATATTTAAGGATATTTAGAACCGCGATGGGGCTAATTATAGCTATCTGTTCTTGCGCACTAATTACCATCAGAATCAACTCTCACTGAGCGCATCTATGCATCTCCCTCTCCCTCCCTACCCCATTGATTCCCCTCCCTCCCCACCTCTCATTTATCTCAGATTTCCCCACTCGTGACCCACTTTGTTCTGATTTGTATCAACCTCAACCGCAGCTAAGTACTTCTAGGTACACGAAGTCCTTGTGGCTGAATCTCTGGATCAAGTTCAAAGTTTATAGCCTTGACCTTTGAACCCGCGGCTCTAATTGAAGTGTCCGGTCTTAATTGCTAATTTGTGTAATTAAGTGTCTACCCGGGTAGATTTACAAACAGTGGTCCAGTTTGGTCAAACCGCGACCGGAAGGACTTCGTTATACATGCAGAGAGTGGATGTGTCCGGTATGTACATACTCAAGTAGATTTGTGCAGAGTGACACGCGTGACGTCACGTGCGTCAACATGTCATGCATTGACATGCATGACGTGGCAGTATGTCACACTTTGACTTGCATGAAATGGGACTAAGTTGGCCATGGCTTTCTGGCACATTTGCATCGGCATAATATTCTCTAGCTGTATAACTGTTCGCTGGTTCATGGTACCTACTGTACCTCTACTTCTTCCACTCGCTGATTCATAGTAGTATGATAGTACCTCTACTAGTTCTATCATTGGGTGGTTGATAGTACCTCTACTAGTTCTATCACTGGGTGGTTGATAGTACCTCTACTAGTTCTATCATTGGGTGGTTGATACTTGATAGTACCTCTAGTTCTATCACTGAGAGGCTGGTTGTATCTCTAGTTGTATTGCTCCGTTGCCGGTTGTATCATTGTTTAGAGCATTAATGGAGATGTTTAACTTTTCTCTATAGGCCAGGTTCGTTGATGACGATGTTAACACGCTAGGTGTGATGACTTGTTTAACATCGTTGAACTCAACATCACTCGCTTGTAATTCTGTATCACATCGTTTATAACTAGGGCTGTAGAAGAAGCGCTCGTTTGGATTACTCGGATTGGTGATCAACCAAGTTAATGAGTTCTCTCCGTCTGTAT
>JAQFYQ010004035.1:0-10203 GCA_034694885.1 Buchholzia appendiculata | reverse complement strand
CTCTCTCTCTCTCTCTCTCTCTCTCTCTCTCTCTCTCTCTCTCTCTCTCTCTCTCTCTCTCTCTCTGCTCGATGAGCCCCCAAGGGCTTGAACAAGTAGAGCACTGTACTTCCAGATGTCATTCAGGCCAAAGCAGAGAGTGAAAGCACAAACCGGTTTCAAGTCTTGGTTCAGCGGGAATCGTTCGGAAGGATGGCTCTCCTATCTCAATGATCTGTTATCCATTGTTAACAAAAACAGTAACCCAACCCTGTACTGAGAAGATGATACTCTGTGATCATTGTCAATCATTGAGTCTGTGTCACTGCACGACAACTGCTGGCGCAAGACCTAATCAATGTTCAATTTGCTTCAGATTGACATCAAACTTGCAAAAATCAAAATAATTGTCATAATCACTCAAGTCGTGTAGTGAAGGCATCAAGGAGCTGTAAACTTTTGATGGGTACACACTGGTTGATTTACAATTCATTATTAACAATCCAGTTTAATAAAAATCAAAAATGTAGTAGAAAATATAGTTTAGCGCACATGCGCACTGCAGTAACAATTTACTAATTTATAATTACAGAATATTCATTAATCCTATTTATATTTCTATTGCCTATTTATGTTTCATGTCCTGAGGCCCATAATTAAAGGTGCACGTATTATAACACATTACCTTTATTTATAATCCATGTATTATAACACATTATACCTTCAATCATTATGAAAAAATAGATGGTTATTTCGTACAGTCGTGATGAAGTACCGATGTTACGTCTATTTGTTTATTGTTCGCCATTTGCAAGCGTCGAGTGAATTACATGTGTAGTTAGATACTGCGCTGTTTTTCAAAAAAAAATTCTAACATTTGCAATCGATTAATAGATCGCTTTGGGATCAATTGGCCTAATCTACGCACTTTTAACATTATCTGATAACTAGGCCTACTTCCGTCTTGAAAAGACGCTTGGATACTGTAACTATGAATTGCACAGTAATGTCTCAGATTCCCTTCAAAATAAAAATATTCGTAAATGAACTAAAATAATTTCACGCAATCGCACAACATAATATCGGTGTCATCTTATTCATAAAATTTAAATTATGGGGAAATTTCATAAGCTTTATTGTATACTTCCATCCAATTTGTTATGCGTAAAACATGTTTATAAACGTATTCTTTATATCTTATTATCAATTGAAGGTAACGATCAACCGTGCATAAAAGCTGAAACGACAGTGCAAAAAATAAATCACTGTAAGTGTAAAATTAAAATAGTATATCGGCTATACGCCCTAAAACGAACTGCACAACAATACAACAAGTCATTGAACAAGAAGACTATAGCACACTGTTAGCACAGTGAATGATATAAAACCAGTGCATGTAGAAAATAAAAGATTTAACGGTCTAGTTTAACAATTATGGATCAGATTTAATGATTATACTTTAAAATAATGATAACACGGAAGCGTCACATAAGACTAGCTATGTCATCACTATAGATCTGAGTCATCACCAAATGATGACAAAGAGAATCAGACCTACAATTTATTAAGAACACAGAAAGGATAATGAATGTCTGCATTTTATAATAAGCATGTTTATTATCATATTACTAATAAGCTTCTTTATTTATATAATATATCACCAATTGCCGTTAATACTGCGCCACATATAGAATAAGTTATAGATGCCTAAAATTTTAGTAACTAGAATTTGTCAGTCATTTAAAACGCCTTCTGCGTAATATGAACCAGTCATAATTATCATAATAACTCTCTATTATAATGGGCTCTTTATAAACATTTTACCAAAAATGTGATTCGACTTAATCTGTTAAACATAAAACAGTAACAATGACCCTCTTATTTGATTGTGAACGCAGAAATCTAAAACATAAATTGTGTGCCCCACGTTGCATTTGCGTGCAACATGTTGCGCTTTCATATTTTTTGCATCATATAACATACGCCTGGTATATATGATGCACAAAATAAGTCTTGAAGATAGCGGCCAGTGAAATATATTACTGAAGATTTATTGCTATTTATAAACATATTAAATAATTGTATTCTAACCACAATTTGTTGATTTACTGATTAGTTAATGCCCATACAAAGAAAGGAAGTTAAGAAGGACGAACTGAAATAGAGAGCATAAAATAGAGCTCAATAGATAACATACATGAATGACCTGCCGGAATTTAAAAATATACAAACAATGATGAGTATTGATGACAGGCGACAGTTCTGTTTATATGAAGCAACTGATTTTAAATATCGCACGCCGTAAATTACAAATAAACATCATAAAAATGCGGAATAATAATTATTGTATAATCTTAGTTCACGGTATTTTCATCTAAAATTATAAAATTTCGAACAATTTACAACGAATAGATAAACGTATACCAACGACTACTATGATTCGCACTATCACTAAATCATTGCGATAAGTAGTGATTCTATCGCGAAACATAATTGTTTTAAAGATATTGAGCCTTTGTCAGGCTGTGAGCAACAGTGTAGTCATCACAATTTCAGACAGGCCTATTCAAATTGAGCCCATTTGACGACAAGACAATTCTTAGACTGCAGTCTGCAAAGTTAATGAAGAAAGTACGCCGATACTTAACGCACTGCTTACAAATAATAAGATTTGAATCGCAAAATTCACTTCGTTTAAATGCAATCTATATTTAAATATTGCAGGATCACGTCGAAACTGTTGTTATTCATGCGCCGCAACGATATTCTATTGAAAGATTACATTTTTCAACGATGACGAAATCTATACGCGCCGAGTTAACTCTCTGTTTATTCTGTAACAAATTAATACTAGACCTAATATTCAATCTCCGCACTCAATAACAATGTTCTGCATGCTCGTCCAACATAAATAATTAATTACAAATGAAATTGGTAACGTTGAATTTGCCAGCAAACAAAGTATGATTCTCAGAGTCACGTAGGCGAATCATAATGAAATAAATTGGTTTCGCTTAAAAAGTCCGTTACAATTGCCGAACGATAACGAAATATAATAATTGCAATAGTTTGACACACAAATTAAAAGCACATAATAGGATGAATCATTTCTGACAACTATTTTTGCATACTTTGCTTTAATGCGTTGATTATGAATGAAACATGCACCATATTGTCGATTTTTGTCGGCCAAAAAATCCTCTAATTTTTTCCCAAATTGCTCAAATGTGCTTCAAAATTTCACTAAGTTCTGGTATCGGAATTTTGAAAGTTAAGGCGAATAAAGAAACCTCAATCCTTCATCTTTCCATTTCAAGTGTCGGATATGCGAATATTGACCTGGAATTTAAATTTTGGACAAAATTCTGGACCCACTGTTTCGACGTTTTTTATGTTTAGAAACACGCCTGATTTTACCGCGCCGGTTGATTGGCGTGCATGCCTCTGCCTAGAGTAGGCGTGGCACTGTCTGGCCTGTAGGGCAGCGCAGGCTAGCCAGGCTCAAATCTGTTGCCTGGCTAGCTAGGGAGCTTTAAGCCTGACGCGGCACAATGCAACAGCCTTGAAGTATGGGAACAAACAAACTACACATAGTTTTCGAAACAACGCCTATGTTTATATCTAATACCTGCCCTCGTTAATTGCATAGTATAACAAATATTTGTGTAAAATAAGTAAAAATACCATACGAGCTACTAAGTTATACGCTGTAAACTGACCATATTATAAGTGTATTCATCGAGTTTAGGCTCTGAGAATTTCTATGATGTAAAATCTGAATGTAATATGGTAATAAATTATACAAATTTATGATGTGATTTTCCATCATGACTAAAGAATTTAATATTTAAGTATATTTCAGCATTCCACTTTGTCTTACAATCGTAATTTTATCTTTATACCCTGCGAACTTTATTTCAGCAGTAAATATTAACAATGGTGCTTTGCTTTTAAGTAAAAAACGAAGAATTTCCTAGTTATGCATAAATTTCACAGCCAAAATGACATAAAAACAGCACCTTGTAAGAGCAGTTTCTAGACCACTACGTAAATGCATCCCGTTCGCCGTCTGTACTTTGTACAATGCCATTCTCGCCAGTATTGCACGAATCGATTATTTGGCGGGAGACGCGTGCGCTGATAGGCGGAGTCGCTGTGAGGCCACACCCTAATCGTGATGCATGATGGGATAGCGTCAGTTTTTCGTACGCTAGTGGTTGAGGCTACGGCTTGGTTGTGTGTCAGTAAGCGTCAGTCAGTTGCTCAGCAAACAGCTCACAGAGAAATTCTTAGGTAATTTCTCGCAATTTCTCACTTTTTGCGTCGAAACTTCTCCATTTTTCCCTGGACGCCCAATCTGGGGGTCAGGTGTAGAATGAAGCCCCACGTTCTCCCTGTCGATTGATATGTGGGGCGACGGGGGGCGGTCGGGGGTTGATGGAGAAATTTGGGTGCGTTTAGATGCACTGTTGGAGAGGAAATCAGTTTGAGTGATGATGAAAGCTGCTTGGCTTTGGTGATGGCTTGAAGCAGCTTTAGCTTGAACGGCCATTCAGCTTGTGATGTAAATCTTGAATCATTGAATCATTGATTGATTCAATGATTGATCAGGATTGATGATTATGTGAGAGTGGTAACAGTTATAGTGGGTGAATTCAATACTGGAAGTGGGGGTTGGATTTAAGTCGAAATTTGAATTTGTTATTGATCTGAAAGAGAAGCGTCGCACTTGGTGGCTGTTGGTGTAGTGGATGGTTTGGGTGAAAGATGTTAGAATTTCTGGGGCGATTGGGCGGACTTCGGGGGGTGTTTAGTGGACGAATTAAATGTTTAGGGAACCTATTGTTGGAAATGTGTAATACGATATTTATAAAAAAAATGTATATATGGGTTTAGCGAAATTTTAAAACGCAATGATTTATTGACGGTGTATATGAATTTGCTTGTTTTGGAATAAGTTGATGTTTTCGCACAAAATTTATACTTTACATGTTAAAATTGATATATTTCAAACTGTAGTTGTCTACTTGTTTACATTGTATATAGTAATTATAGGTGGCGTAACGAAAATTAACGTTGACTAGGGAGTAATTTTAATGAATTTATAAACATTTGTGTTGTCAATTGAGTAGCGTAAACTTTAACACAAACTTTAAGCAATGTGGATTGTCGTTTGCGTAGGATGATTGGTTTATGAATACGAAATTTAAATTTTAAAAAGCTAGAATGTAATTTAAACAAACAATTATTGTGTACTAATGTAATAAATCGAAGCGTTGTTTTAAAAGCTTTTTAAAAGCTGTGATAGGAGATGGAAATTCTTGAACTGTATTCGTAAGATTGAAAATTTTAATATTGCATTATAATGTGCAGAATAGCTTTTGTTTGTAGAATACCTTCATGTTTAGCTTTTCTATAGTAAAAGATAAAAAATTGTTTGCTGGAAGTGTTTGTGACTATGTTCAGAATTATGTTGTTTATCTATTGTATAAAATTTAGCATTGGTTTATGCTTGTTGTTATCTGATTATGTGGATTATTTTTCAGAACTCTAACGTCAGACGATAGATTGAAAATGGCCAAGGCGAAGAAAGCCGATGCTACAGCCGCAGCTGCCTCCGGTGAAGGAGATGCCCCAGGTATTTATTTAACTTTGAAATTAGGAATTTAATACTTGTTGTGATTTTTCTAAACTTGATATTGCAATATTGACTGCTGTCGGCTTCATTGTGAATCGTGTCATTGATATGTAAAGATGAAATGTAATACTTTACACTGAATTTCTGTAGTGTTGAAATGGTATGTTGTACTAGAAAGATTTCATTTAACTTTCAAATTTTAATTACATTTATGTGAGTAGTTTTATTGTAATTGTTTTTACATTTGTTATTGTTTTATTTATTTATTGTAACTTGTACTTTTACCGTAGCTGAATTTTAAAGTGAAGTTTTTACCTACTGAAGGCACAATATAGCCTATTTGTGCTGACGTGCCGTTAAACACCAATCAATCAAGGACTAGAAAGATCAGAAATTTATTAACAATTTGAATGATTCAATTGTCAAAGAATTTATTCTGGCAAGGATTACAATTAGCATATTCTATTTAATTGTGTTTATGGTTTGCCAAAGCATAATGGTGAGGTCTGTTGCTATAGCAATTGTTGTTTTTCAATTTATTGATTTAATGTATGTTGCTACAGCAATTTTGGTTTACATTTATTCATTTGATGCAAATGTATTGAGATGTTAATTACTGGTTATGTGTTGAATGTGCATGGCAAGACATTTATTGGATTATATTTGGTTAATCTAAAATATGGTTAATCTAAAATTTGTAATATGTCAATTTTAGAAGTAATGTAAATGTAAATTTGAATTTTTGACCTTTTAATATTTTAAAATTAAGTAGGGCTGGTAGATGAGGATTTGTCGAAGTCTAGGCAGAAAATGCCTTGACAGATTTTTTGTGGTTTATGAAAATGTTACAAGTTTTTTGTGGAAATAGTTAGGCAACGAACGATGCAATGAAACATTTGTGAACAGCTTAATTTTGGCATTCGAGAAAAAGGCTACCAAGAAATTAATGTTTATAAACAAAAACATATAAGAGAGCGGTTTAATTTGCGTTCATGAACAAATCCGTTTTAAAGGGTCCTTTCACATTGATCAATCAGCTGTCGTGTAACAATGAAATATCGCAGAAAGAACCGTTTTCATAATGGATTAATGTTTGCTGGTTTGACGGGAGAATCTCCTATCAGTCCAAGGGAGAGATTGCTTCGAAGCAATGAACCAATCAGCTTGCACGTTTAATAAAAGTCGACCAATCACTGGAAACGATGCACTGAAATATTCGGAATATGCATCATATTATATAGTTTGTTTATGTTGTTAAAGTTGAAAGTTTGACTACAGACTTTTTGGCTAGAACCGACACTAGCAGATTTAAATTTTAGAAATAATTCGTATCTAAATTCAGAATTGTATGATACCTTGTTGCATGTCTCGGGCCTGACAATCTAAAAGGTAGTCGCTAAGGACGTTGCTCTGTCTCAATTTGAAAAGTACTAGATTTTTTAAAATTGATATTTTGATTAAAACTCTCTGGTTTTATTTACCAATTGATTGCACGAGGTGATGTCTAACTCGTGATCATGTCACTGGATAAAAATGCCCAAACTTTTAATAACTTTGACTGAAGAATTGTTTAATCTTTTTGGAGAAAAATTGTCTCGAAATTGCTTGTGTACAACGATACATTGTGTAGATGTTGTTTAAAAATAATATGATTATTATGTAGTTTCTTACTTTGTTGTGTTTTTGTTTTGAGTATTGTAATGTAATGATTGTTTTGTTTTTTATTGTAGCGAAGGTAGAAAGCCCGAAGAAGGCGGCGACGCCTAAGGCCGGAAAAGTCGCCAGTAAGTTGAATTTTTTTTATTCTTGTGAATATGGACTAGCACAGATTTTAAGTATTATTGCTCAAGAATTTCCGTTACAAGGAATGCAACAAAATGACAGAAGTGAATGTCAATAGAAAAATACTGGAATAAAATGAAGATTAATGCTGAAAGGTGCTAGTCGTTTCACTCTCGATAAATGTCGTTAATTTTATTTTGTAGAATGTTTCATATGTGTATGTGCTTGACAAGGAAGATAATTATTGGCTTTTGGTAAAGTAGGTTGTATTTGTGGAGACCAGTAGCTGAACAGTGCCTTGAGGAAGCTCCTACTTTGCGATGTGCATTTGTGTTGTAAACAGGATGAGCGTAATTGTTATTAAAATAAGTTTTGATAAAATTGGAATTGTAACCATCTACCTGTTGCTGAAATTGTGCCCATATTTTCGATAAATCATTATTGTAAGTCTTCAGTTTATATCATTAGGTGTTTGTTAATGTTTCAGAGCGAGGGCGCAAGAAGAAGGCGAGCCCGAAGAAGGGAAAGGGCAAGAAGAAGCCAGCGGCCAAGAAGTAAACTGTCGACCCCCCCGCGAACTGTCTTATAACTGCAATTTCCAGGCAGCCTTGTTATAAACTGAACTCTTATCGTTGTTTTTAGACTATGTGTGTTGTTCGCTTAGGGACCGAACAGATAATCAGTGTTCACCGAGCATAGGCTTTTACTGCAGTACCAATCTCTTGTGTTCTTTATCGGTCGTGATTTTTATTGGGATCAAGAAGTTTAATAAGAACAGTGCTGACAGTAGCTGAAATATTTATTACTTTAAGTTGGCATTGCATCGTGTATAAGAACCGACTTTTGCAGTAATTAGTATCGCTCTAGTGCCGTCGTCAGTTTGCACTATTCGAGACGGGCTTGTAAGATATTGTTGGAAGTGTGGAAATGAAGCGCAGACTTGGTCGATGGCAAGTTTATTGGAGGATGTGCTTTGCAGTGCAATGTTTAGACTGGTGCCGCTGTTGATTTGTTGATGCTAGGCTATGCGAAGTTGTTGATTGCTTGGAACAGTTACGAATCATGTGTTGCTAGGACTAACCCTACAACATTATCAGCATTTCTCTGCACTACCTATAGGATAGTTGTCAACAGGTCTTGCAGATGCGCCAAAATTATCTTATTTTTTCACAAAGTTCCGTTGAAAGTGTATTTTTTAAAGATTATTGGGATTTGATTTTAAATATCATGTAGTTTTGAACGAAAATAAGTTATTTTTACAGGTAAACTACTTTGTTAGTTGTAAAATTTTACCTTGATGTTGAATCTCCTTCATGATGGGTTTAAATTGTCGTTACGGTTTGAGTCGATGATAAATAATGGATGGAAACTATACTACAGTTGTTTTGTGTTCAATTTTTAACTTTAGCATGTACATGGACAGTTTTGTCTAAATACTGGTGTAGTGCATGATTAGGTAGAAGTCAATGCTTGATGTGTCGACTACAGGTTGGGAAGCTTCCTATGCTTCATCTTTTAGGAAAGGATGTAAATGATAATTGTAGAGGTCTAGGCACTACTTTACAGTTGACGCATACTCGGACTACGGCTTTGTGTTTATATCTAAGGACTTTGAACGAGTTCTGCTGTAAACAACATTTCAATATCTGAGGCTTTTTGATGCTTAGGAAACAATCACAAAGCCGGTTACCACATGATTCATTGCACTCTATAGAGGAGCATGGGGTTCTCAAGCTGTTGGGTCGCAGCATGCCTCCATAAAAATTTGATACACAAAACAATGATTACATGGTCACTGAGCTATATAACAAAGAGTTTCATGTCTAAACAAGACTTTTAATGTCAAGTATTTGGACGGCATAAGCGAGCTAATACTGGTCAAAATACAAATGATACTAGTGATAAATTTGTTTCTTTTTTAATTGAGAGATGAAATTAATGTGTTTCTTTTTGAACACCACACTAACTGAGCATTTTGCTTATTAATATTGGCTTACCTGGTTGATATTTATGTTCAAAGACTTAAATTCTGTTTCACAAGTACATATACACTGATTTATTTAACTTAAGCATGCAGATAGGGTGAGGTAATTCTTGAAGTAAATGAAATTCTGGTGACACTTGTAGGTCAGGTTTGAATTAATATATTTCCCAGTTTCCAGTCATATTGACTTCGTACTGCAAAGCTAAAACAGTATTTTCCTGTAGAATTGGAGTGGATTCACAATCCGCCATGACTGCTATGAATGCAAAATATTGAAACAAACCGAATGCTTCTGACGATTTTAGATTATGCTTATCTGCAATAGCACCATGCATTGATTTTCTTGTTAACAGAATGCAAGCTCATCCGTCTCACTAGGTTTGCAATTGTTAACATTGCATGTACTTGCATAAATGCATGAGTGCATTATTATTAACTTATACTGAAATAAATGCTTGTAATTATAACTAGTAGTGCGACCGATAGCTCAGTCAGTTGAGCACTCGACTCGAGTACTAAAGGTCAAGGGTTCAATTCCCGGCCAGGCTGTGTAATCGGTAACAAAATCTGGCAAATTTGTGCACGCTCTGTCGCCCCTGTTACCAAGCAGTATAAGTTTGTACTAGGTGTAAAAGCCTGGGAAAGTAAACTGGGGCGTTTACCTAGCACACTGGCCCCGGTTATTTGAACTTGTGTGCTTGCACTACGTCAGGCTGAGGGCTGTGTGGGGAGATCAACGTCCATATATGTGAATGTCACACTGAAACAACTCGATCAATCATGTAATCCACCTGAAGGGTATTTTTCTGTGCCATTATAT
>JAQFYQ010004034.1:0-10204 GCA_034694885.1 Buchholzia appendiculata | reverse complement strand
AGAGAGAGAGAGAGAAAGAAAGAGAGAAAGGGAGAGAGAGACTCAGAGACAGGTTGAACCAAATAGAACAGAGAAAGAGTCAATAAACTGAAAGAGAAAAAGAACTACAGAGTATTCAAAGAGATTGACAGAGATAAGAAATAGTTTCAATTAGAGACGCACGTCCTAATAATTTTAAACCAATGAAATTTTATAACAATTGATAATTATTTATTTGCTATACGATGCAAGGATAAGAGGAGAGAGGACGATAGGACATCGGGGAAGAAGCGGCTAATTATCAGGTCAGTCACGTGTAGCAGCATTATGATCGATCCGACTTGGCGGCAGCTCTAGCCAAGTGCTACAAGTCTTTTCAACCCAATTTTTCTCTACTATAATTGATTCGACAAAGACTAATGATAGCACACTAGTGCGAATTGATACGTTAAACTATATCATATGATGCATTTATAAATGTCGATATCAAACCTCACAGAGATCAATACTAAGCTATAAGTAAGAATTATTCAAAACGGTACGAATAGTAAACATTTAACTCATTTGAATAATGAAAATTTAAATCAAAACATGCCTGGAATCGGTTCGTAGTTTGAACAGTACGAATCATTACCAGTTTTGTAGGCTCGATAAAGTTTTTCACTTAGATCTACAGACCAACAAGATTGTTCTCGTAGTCCATTATCTGACGTCAAAATGGCCAAGAAGGTTGGATCAATTAGTTACTATAACTTAGATTAACATCGCAAATAACAGCGCAATATTGTGCAATAATTGGACAAATATTAAGTGCAAATAATACAATCGAGATATTAAGACGAAAGTAGAAGAAAGTTCAGCTTTGTTTGTTTGCAGATCAATCTGGCCTGCAATAATTCTGCTCTGAAAATCGAATCCATATTTGTTTTGTACATCTACAACACAGCAGATTGAGGTTTTAGATCCAGTTCCAGTGCACTGACAATTTGCTCACACTTGATAGAATGAAGACAGGAGGAGCTGATTAGGCTGTGCAAAATACCAAATATTGTATTCCAAAGTTTTTCCTTGGTTTATAATAATTTGAACAATTTTTTATTTAGTATGCGTAATCATAATAAGAGGCGTGTGATTTTAACAATTGTATCAAGCTAATTCAAAAATAACAAAATACAAAATACATATTTCTAGTTCTTTCATGCGCCAAACATTGCATATTGCACAATATTTCTTAATTTGGTGCGTTAGAATAAAGTATGAACTTTACATAATATAACTAAGGTTATATTTGAGTGAAACATTTGCAACTGTAGTTTTGTTGTTGGTCCCTTCCTTTACGGAATCACTACATGACTTGAAGAAGTCATGCAGACTCATGTCTTAATATACTACTCAATATACTTCTTAATATACTACTTTATAGTATTAGTATAATTTATCATTGTTATTCCCATTTTGTTAATTCTTTATAATAGTCTTGCAGATTTATAACGTACTTATTATATCAACTTTGGTTTCAAACATTAATTGATAGTCTGCTTTTAGGCCATTATTAATCATCATCTGCTTACTACCCATTCTCTAAAAATTTAGACAAAATTTATGTGGGAACATTGTATATTGTATTATTTGTCTGCTCTAGTGTGCTACTACGATCATTTAGCTAATGCTGCAGAGTTTCTAGTTCATTTTAAAAATTATAGCTTATGAGAGTTTGATATCTGGAGGACATTTGCGACTGTAACGGTAACTCAAAGTATAGAGTTGTATGCTACGTTATCATGGCGCGATTGTACTGGGGTTGGATCGTGTGTCTGGCTTTTCTCCTGCTTGCCACACTTTCCTTAGGAATTATCCTCTCGTTCAGTGAGTTTATCGTGCCGATCAGCAGAGAAGTGAAAGCACCTATGTCGCTACTTAGTAAGTCAGTTCCATATATTTATCACTGTAGTAAACGTCAGAATACACAGCGACTAGGTGTAACACTAAGGTGAGACGCACAGATATGACTAGAAGCAGGGATTTGTCTACACCCCCCAGCGGGGCTCCCCTAGTCGATTCGATGGGGGTATAAGGTTTTTGATACACATTTATGACATTATTGGTACAAATAATAGAAAATATTTGAAATGTCCAGAATTTCTTTACATCCCTGAGTTCAAAATTCCTTTGTAGTTGTCTGGCTAGTAGCTGATGACAGATTTGACTGTCTCTAATACCCATGACGCGCGATAATCTTTTCTGTTCTCTGCGAATTTATTTTAACTTATTTATCGAATGTAAATCCCACCGTCACATCACTGCAATCAGCCATATAATGTCAAGTAAACTATGAACGCCTATGGCAAATTCATAATCACCCAGCTCGTTTCACAACTTGTTTCAAACTATTCCTTTGCAGTTGGTATACATTGGCCAAGGACTGCATGTGAAAACAAAAACTAAGGTCCGCGTCGAGCAACTCTGGAGGTTTAGGGTCTTGTGATGAGCAAGAAGACTGCATTGGTTGCACGAAAGCTCAACACTTGAATGACAGGAAGCCATCATGGCTATATTGATCACATTAGCTAACGCCCATGAATCTCGTTATTAGGCATTTTGTCAGTATGCTACATGATATCACCCTACCGCAATGGTTGATCAAATAGCTTTATTAATAATGTGCGCCCGTCTTTAACGATATAAAGGATAACTTTGATACTTTTTATTACTTTAACGACATACATGCTAAAACTCAGAATGAATCATGGACGGAGTTTAATCGACGTTGGAGGCTAAATTTTTTTTTGAGAGATTATCCTCCTTAATGCTGAAGGCAAAAAGTCCGCCGATGTGGGGATTGCTAGTTGTAGTTATGTAGTAGTCATTCATCTGCATGAATATGACCTAACTCTTCCTTTGCTACTAACCAAGTTATCTGCTTTGCTTTCATCTGAAACTGATGAGAAAGTTGTTTTTAATTTGTGAACAGATTGGATCGGGACACTACCGTCAAGTGTGTCCATGACGCTGGCACCTATAGCAACATGGCTGTACTACAAAACAGGGGCACGATGCATGGTAGCCACCGGTGTCATTTTGACGTCATTGACTCTATTCGGCATGACGTTAGCTCATGACGTTATTATAACGATGACGTTGTATGGAATATTTGGAGGAATAGGATATCTGTTGTTTTTGACTCCTTCATTCTTTCTGATTGACAGTTACTTTCCATACAGGCATCCGCGTCATGTGTTGACTACAAGTCTTTTATCGTGCTCATTCCCTTTAGGTTAGACCAATAAGGTTTTCTATGCATTTCTAATTTGTGAGTCTTTTTGTCCATTTAGCGATTTATTGTAACCTTAAGGTTATTTGAACTTTATGCTACATGAAGCTGTTAATATTTTTTACATTTCTTGTTATTTAAGTATCATATCAATATAATATCTTATTTATATAATAACACTCTGCATCCAAGTAATTGTATTCAAATGCGGCAAGAACAACATTTAATATTAAATATGGTGCATTAATTTTTTACTAAAGCCGAAAGCGCATTTGGAGCGATTTTTGTGTTGGCACTTAAAACATGACAAACCTTGCTCTGCTCAACGGTTTTAGTACTTCACTAATTTATTTACGACGGTTTTCGGATGATTCTAGATCTTTAAAAAAATTATTTTCTACTTTTAACATTTCTATACTTTATGTCAAATTTGCAGGTATGCTAATATTTAACCCTCTCACTTACGCCCTTATCTCGTCCGTGGGATGGAGAGCCACGTACGGGATCTACGCCGGTCTCTTGTTGACTATTGGACTCGCTACAGCTGCGACGTTTCGTCTTCCTAAAGAGTCTGAAGTAGAAGATGAGTTGTACGACAATCACAAGACATTATCATGCGACACTGATGACGTCAGAGACTTAGATAATACTACGTCAGAAACAATAACACCGGACAGCGTAGCCCGTAACAATAAGAAAAATAAAGATAAGAGTCACAATGAATATGAAGAAATTCATTCTTCCAGATGTCCAAAGAAAAACATTTGTATCAAGACAATTCAAAAGACGGCAAGAAATAATCCTCAAGAAGATGAAGACAGGACAAGTGATCAGCATGAAGTGGAAGATAAGATGTCACCCTCTGAGGAGGATGTCATTCCCATCAGTGCCAAGATCTTCTTGATGTTCTCTTTGTGGTTAGCAGCGTCTCTGTTCAAATGCGTCGGATATTTTACACCAATGTTTACACTAGTAAGAAACTGAAAATTTATTTACAAAAAATATAAAAATGAAACCAAATGCAGCTTCAAAATTCTTTATTTTTCGTATTTAGTGTCTCTTACGATATTGATATCAGATTTTCGTAGAACTGTATTTATTTATTTATTTATTTCTTCAAAACTGAAATTGAATCGCGACATTGGAAGTGTATACGTGCAATAACATCAATTTTTATGTAATCAGGCTCGAAGGCAACTAATGATGCCCATGTTTACGATAAAAACATACACACGATCAACTATCACGCACTTGGATAAATACTGTCAACACAGCATCCAAAATAAAAATTGACAATAACATTATGCACATAATACTCTAGTTTGATAAAAACAATGCGCTGGATAAGACAAAAATACGCATTAAACTTAATTGCTAAAAACTTGTTAAAATCGTATTTCATGATTGCCTTCTTGATAGACTCAACTGAGGGTAAGCTAACTATTTCATTTCATTGTAATTTTGCATGAATAGCACCTATTTGTTTACAGTATTATTTTCTAAGGCATATGATTCGACGATTATATATTGCCCTCCCTAGTTTATTTTTCGTGACTATTTTATTAATATAGCATTCTTCAACCGAATGATTTCAAATTTGTAGGTTCAAGCAAGTTGAGACTAGATGCGCAGAAGAATATGTAGAGTGCGTGTTGATACCAAGGTAGCAAGCTTGCCTAACTACACATGCCGTTTTACTGGTTAATTATTCTGTTTTAAATGTGTTATGCTTGTATTTATTTATTGTAGCTTATACTTTTACTGTAACAGAATTTTAAAGTAAAGTTTTTATCCTTTGAAGGCACAATATAGCCTTTTTGTGCTGACGTGCCGTTAAGCACCAATCAATCTACTGGCTAATGATCCTTCAATTTTTAAATGGAGATATTTGCTGCCACGAGAAATGGTTGTTTCTTAAGTCTGTAATCAGCAATTTACCTTGATTTATTGATTATTATTTTCACTTAGTCGTACTGCTTAAAGCTGATTTCCTTAAACAGAAACCAAAACACATGGTTTAAAATACTCTTCAAATCACACAGTAATTAACACATATCACTCTGTTCCGTAATCTGTCGGGATCTTTGCAAGTTATTAAATATTCCCAAATATTACCAAATAATTCCGTTGTACTGTTTTTTGATTGCAACGCATAAATTACATACGGGTGATGTTGCGCTTTGAACGACAGGTTAAACAGATGGAGCTACTTGGCATACCTCAGTGGCAGGCGTCTCGAGCCATGGCTCTTACTGGCGTCTGTGAATTAGTCAGCCGCTTACTTGCCTCATACCTGGGGGATCGGTTCAAAGGTCGTATGCTCTACGTGTACATCGTATGTACATTTTTGCTCGCTGTACAGAACGCTTTCGGATCTCTGGCCTACACTTACACACACTTACTCTTGTACGGCGCAGGTAATCTTTCCAGCAAGATTCGCTGTTTTAATAGTTTTGACATTTACTGACTGTCATGTGGATGTCCGATATTGGTTCATTGCAAGCATTTTATGTATAGATGTTAAAAATGAAATTAATTTTTGCAAAGCTAAGATTTTCAAGTAATTTAAAATCAGTTATGACATCATTAGTTTCAACAATTCAAAATGATTCACAGATAGGACTACCGTTCACCGGTATACGCACGGTTCACAGCCGGACACCGGAGCGTTCATCGGTAGGGCGTTTTATAGAACGTTCAATCGTAGGACGGTTCACATCCGGAGCATTCACCGGTAGGACGTTTTACAAACGGAACGTTCACTCGTAGGACGGTTCGGTAAGATTCTTCACCCTTCAGATGAGATGACCAACAAGAAACAATTATTACTGATCTTTGGAATTTGAGGTTAAATAGTTCTACGGGCAGTACTCCAGAGAGTTTTGTGTGATCGCGTTAGAAAAACGACATTATCGGCATTGTGTGAGTTCGGAAAAGAAGTAGTCATTAAAATTCGTGGAAGAAAAGAATTCGATATGGAAAAAATGCAAAATTATAATAATGGACGAAAACGAAAACTAAGCGTAAAACAATAACTCTAACAGTGAATGATCAGGTTGTGAATCATCCTACCGGGGAATCGTCCTGGGGGTAAATCGAAATATCAGAGAGCCGTTCAATGGTGAATCGTTCAAAGGTAAACCGTTCAATGCTGAACCGTTCAAAGATGAACCGTTCAACGATGAACCGTTCAACGGTGAACCGTTCAAAGTTGAAAGGTTCACCATGAATGGTTCATCGTTTAACGGTCCATCGTTGAACTGTTCATCGTTAAACGGTTCACCATTGAACGGTTCATCGTTGAACGATTCATCGTGAACGGTTCTCCGTTGAACGGAGAATCGTTCAACGAAGAGCCGTTCAACCGTGAACCGTCTGGCTATCATTACATGTAATCATTGCTATTTTCAAGTCTTGTTAGAAATCTTGTAGTATTTTTGTTGCAGCTTTGGGAACTTTAGGCGGACCAATGATAGCTGCTATGTATTCCACCTGTTGGGAAGTGTTTAGCGGCAAACACGTACCAGCTCTATTCACTGTCTTCAGAATGAACATCGGCCTTGGAATATTACTCGGTCCTATGCTGGCAGGTGCGTACAGCATCTAAACTATTTCCAAGTTCCGTTATTCAACAAATCTTTAATATTTTTCTGCACTATGTATTCTCTTATATGAAATTTCAGTTACGATTAACAGTCATGCTACTAATTATAGTAATAATAAAAATAATGATGACAAAAATGATACTATTGTGATAATTCGCATTTTGCGGTCACAAATTGTTGACCATTTCAATGATAGCTGATGTGCAATAGATGTTCAATAGATGACGGTCATGGCGGAGTCATTGCGAAGTCAATTTATTACCAGTGAGAGATGGTGGACGGATGGTCTGTGGATGGTGGTTGGGTGATGGGTACGTGGATGGTGGGTGGATGGTGGGTTGATGGTGGGTAGGGCATCCTGTCTGTGAATAGCCTTGCTGCTTCTGCCTCGTTTTACTTTGACGAGTGCGTCGTCAGACTTGGTCTTCCGAGTCCTGTCATCACGTCTGTTTCAGTCACGTTGTTGTTTCAGTCACGATACTGACGCTCAAGCTGTTACCGTAGCGGAGAGAGAGATAGTTCAAGTCTTAGCTTCCCAGCAACCAATGACAGAACAATGTCTCAACGTAATTTCATAGGACAGAAAATAATTTCCAGGGACAGAAATAATGACTTGAATGAAGTTGAGTACATCCATCAGCTAATTGTCGCAGCAAACGACAATAGCTAAGCTACGGTTATCAGCGGTTTCCTTGTCCGTCCCATGCTGGAGACTGGCTGAATGGAATCCCATCACTCGGTCTTGACCTCAGCTATAGTGTCATCCGTACGGCTGCGAGTCTTCAGTTGGATCCTAACACAGTCAAGTGTCGCAGGACAGTCGATGCACTTATGTCACACAATCTTTCGTGTATGAGAAGTGCTGCATGAGAATCTCATGCACTTTCGTGCATGAGAAGTGCTTGCTGAGCGCAGAAACGTCATCAGGTGAATGACACGTTCTTGTATGACTGAACACAGCTGATGTTTCTGATTTGTATGAGCCAATTGAGTCAGCCATAATTCCTGATGGCTTTCCCGTGGAGCATGACGTTCCAAAACAGGCCAGGGTTCAAGATAGGTTTATATGATTCAAGGTAGGATTTACAGCCCTGGTCCAAATTTGGTTAAGGGACAAAGTAGGGTTATAAGGGCTAGGGTTAGGGCAACAGTTAATTAATTTTTACAATTTCGCACTATAGCTTCGTGGCCTGTTATGCAACTGCATGCGGGTTCGCAGGAAAGTTTCCTGATGTAGCAGCGTTAATTTAATGGTCCTGGGAGAAGTGTATGAAGTGGGATACCACAGTTGTTGAAGAAGTTGTCGCTGAGTAACAATACGTCATCGTCAAGCACACAGGTTGGAACAGCATCTGTCCGTGCTGCAGAACTTAATCTTCAGAAGTATGCGCCTCTTGCAGCCATCCATCTCATAATGTATGCGCCACTGGAAATATACGACACCTTCATAGTGAGAACCTGGACTCATTTGTCACCTGGCCCAGTGGATAGATAGTAGAAGCCATGCGTTATGGTACGCAAGAAATTTAACCACTGTCGGACACTTCCTTTCGATCAGAACACTTTCGTCATCATCAGCAATGTTGATTTACATATTGCAAACCTGTCATGCTCTCTTTGTGTATTGCAGGTGGCATATTTGACATCACCGGTTCCTATCGTGACGTATTCTATATAAATAGCGTCATATACCTCATGACGTCACTTATCTATGGCGTCATCATATATTTGAATGTGAGAAGACCTCCATGTCTCTACTCTCGCCACACGACTAGTGCATCTGACAGGTGAAACTGATCGGCATGGTTCAGTGACTGCTAACAGTGTTGCAGACAAGTGGAAAGTCGATGTGTAGTGGCATAGCGTCCATCGTGGAAGCCGGAGGTCCGGGTTCAATTCCAAGCGCCTTGTTCTGTTCAAATTTGTTCAGATTAATCATAGATAGACTCTGCATCAGCGTATTTAACAATACTTTAATTGTGGAATGCTTCCTGTGTGATCAGATGTATGGTATATAGTATCCGCGTTAGCTACCCTCTCTCATAATCTATAACTTCATATATTTATTCACAGACAAAGAAAACGCATGTTTGCAAACAACGAATAGAAATCGTGCACATATATAGAATCATATTCGTCAGGTCATCCATGAGAAGGCCTGTGTGGGTTAATTCCAAAGATTCCCCTGATCCATAGGGAGATTTATGATGATAGTGCTCTGTCCGAAGACAGGTCCTGGCGATGGTTATTTTTCTCATATATTACTGCGCATGACGACTTAACCACCGATCCACTTGGCCAGATGAGCACGTGTGGACAGCCAAAGGTTCTTCCCGTATCCCGCAGGGGGATTAGGGAGATTAATAGGTGGGATTAGGCGACCATCCCATTTTAATACTCCAATGATTGGCAACATTATGAAGCATAATGATACCGTTTTTATACAATACGCCATGAAATGATATACTACTAACCGTCTTATAACCAAACGTCCTATTTGGAGTAATGCTATGTATCAAACATGTTTCTAGTTTAAACAAAGTATTGTGCTTGATATTCTTTTAAAGCTAAAATATATTAGTTTAAAAGGATGTTTAAGTGTGCCTTGGACACTTACGGGCGATTTGCCCATGGATCTTGATGATGATGATGATTAGTTTAAACTGAATGCATAGACGGTGGTTTGATCACCTGCTTTTCCAGCCATTAACAAATCCTGCTTGACGCGCCTGATTATTCAAGACACAAATTTATGTGTTTTGATATTAGTCGTGTTCACACAATCACTTCTAATCGATATTCAAGCTGTATGAAGATGGCTTGAAACCTTCTTAAGGCAATTGCCAGTCTGAGCCAGAGTTGGACGTGGGTCACTTTTTTGGACCCGACCCGACCCACGAACTTTCTGATCTGACCCGACCCGGTCCGACCCACTGAACATATGACCCTACCCGACCCGACCCGCGGGTCACTCAAAAAAATCGGACCCGACCCACGGACTTTCTGACCCGACCCGACCCGACCCGCGACGACTAAAACATAACATGACGCATATTTCAGGCAAATTTTCTGTGAAATATAATATGAAATTAATATAGTGTTTTATTTTAATTTTTTCATTCCAATTCATTCTGATGCATATAAAATAATAATTTGATTTGGGAATAATTTTTAAAGTACACTCACTTGTTCCACTCTTAATTTTAATAAATCTGTGCCAATTTGATAAATGAGTATTGCATACAATGATTGGGTTCTAGGACAATATGTCTCCGGTCAAATTGTCCCGGATAAAATGTTCCGGATTAAATGTCCCCAGGACTGAATGTCCCCAGTCATAATGTCCCCG
>JAQFYQ010004033.1:0-10204 GCA_034694885.1 Buchholzia appendiculata | reverse complement strand
GAGAGTTGCTTATCAAATATTTAATGGGAATGACAATTCAATAGCTGCCTGTATGGCAAATATTTATTTTGTTATATTTCAGTGATAAGTTATTCTTGTTTGTTACTAGTAGCAGGGGGTCGAGCAGATCACTGATTGAATCCGGAGAGTTTGAACCAATCCCGACCGAGCCGATCTTCAAGAGCGAGCCAATCAAGCGTCAGCTCTTGATCACCGTCGGACCAAGCAACCTGCAGTCACCGAAGATCAAGTGCCTCGCCACTTGGTTGATGAGCCGTGGATACTGGGAGAACCAACTGAACGTACAGGTCGTCCGTCTGGCTCATGGAGAGACTCCAGCCTGGAAGGTCGGTGGTTCAATCTTTCTAACTTCAACTCTTAGCAACACGTCAAGCTTGCGTTTAAGTCTATATCATAAACTGAACATTGTAATGATTTTAGAAATGATTAGAGGAGTTATTAAGTCGTAACAAACAAACTTATTGAAATCAATGATTCCAAATAGTCGATCACATAAGCTGTTGTAAAAGAATCTTCAAATTTGTTCTTAGTCTTACTAAAGCAGAGAAAAATATCTCGGATTTTACCCGTGCTAATTTGTTTAAAAATAAACAGATAGGCATTACAGTTTCTGTTGTACTCCATTTAAAATTTGTACAATACGCGTTTAACTCACTTTCATATAAACAATATTCTTTAATAAATAATAATTAACACAATTATGTGTATGTGTATGAACTGTGAGCATATTATACATAGCAGCGAATTTTGATCAAATGACTGTAGGCTGGAATGTAAGTATTTATTGTGCTAAATTCTATTTATTATTTTTGATCCAAATGTGAAATGATGCAGGTTGTGTTGAACAACGTTATCAACCCATTGTTCTGGCATCCGGAGGAGACGAGGTTCCGCGGAGAAGTCGGAGAGTTCCTTACCAAGACTCACCTGACCTGGGACATCCACGGACACGTCATGGAGGTCAAGGCCAAGGTAAGCGCATGGAAGCCATTGATCATCTATTGTGACACTTCGAGATGTTTCCACAAAAGAATGACATTACGAAATTGATGTTCTAGATTATCAACTGACAAAACTCTCAACCATCATCTGAAAGTTCTCATTTCACTTTACAGCAAAGCGATTCTTGATACTCCAGAATAATAATCTGTGTTAACAGTATAATCAAATGCAATTTATTTAGTTTTACATAAATTATTTATTATTTGGTCATACAGATTATAATCTAACTGAAATTGTTCTCATATTTTCAGATTGTTCCAGGATCTCTGATCGACATCAGCCACGAGCTGAGGACACACAGCATCCTCACTCCAGACACCCTTCCAGAGGCCAATGCTCAGAAGTACAAGTACACACTCGAGGTCGAATTCCCCAAGGTTAGTTTTTAGGTCAATCATTTGCAAAATGTGCTCGAAATGTGAGGAATCCAAAAACCAAAGAATAAGATTTATATGTTCAGATTAACACTTTTAGATTTGCATGAGGCAATGAGATACCGAGAATTACGAGAAAACTATTTTCAAATGCAGATCCGTTAGCATAGTCGAAATCCTGTTCACTAGAATAACTGAATATCAGACTAACATGATTTTGATCTAAACTGGGGAATGTGTATTTAATTATTGAATTTATATGCTTTACGCAAATATATTTTTCTTTTAAATATGCAATCATTTGTAAATTTTATAAAGTGTATTACACAACAATTTCCATAATACCTTGTCCTGTTTGTCTCACCCTCAGATGACACACAAGATGAAGAAGTCCATCGCTATCGTCCACAACTTCATCAAGCACAAGCTCTAAAACAAGCTGACCACTATCATCCCAACCAACCCACATCCCAACATCGTCCTAGTCGCCGTCGAAATCATGCCCAAGTGGGAGAAGGTGAGATATTATTACTAGTCCCAAAATCTTTCTTTCAGAAAAATGTCAGTGATGCAATGCTCCCCGATGTCTCAGTTTTTGAGAATGGAATATAAAGGAAGAAAATAAGGCGTCTATTCTGAAGCAACCTGGTAGATTTTATGTAAGAATGTTTGCACTGAAAACATGAAACAAGGATGTTGTGTAGAATTGATCAATTAGTTAATTCCGGTATGGATGCCGGTGACACCGGTGTTGGTGTTCACCGGATATAATTCTAAACTGCTAGTTTGAGCGTTTAGATTAGACTCTGGTAAGAAAACTACCGAAGTTATTGGTAACATTGAGTTTGTAAACTGCGTACTGTGAAGAAAGCAAATAAACTTAATTACTATTTGGCACTGACGACGGAACAGAGCATCGTGGCGTAACGATGACGTCAAGATCTCAGAGTTCTAAGCCAAAAAGCTGCACTTATGATTTATTAAACTCTTTCCGGTGTGACCGGAATATCTGTTTGATACAGTAGCAGCAGTATAGTAGCAGACAGCAAAGAAAACTATGGCACTGAAGAGAAGTAACAATGACGTCAACGTTTCATGCGAGACATGGAGAGCAATACTCAGCTGAGATTAGTCAAACACTTCCCGGAATATCTTTCCCATATGGTAACGGTTGAATAGAAAATATGGTATGAATCTATTTAATTCATATCTTCCTGTTTTCAATCAAATTAATTACGGTAACTACTCCATCTATCTGAAGTGCATCAGTATGTTTTCTTCTTGCTTCTTCAGATGAACCTCATAGTGAAGACCCCAATGGAGGACAGCATCATCTCATCCATTCCGTTCTACTGGAACCCATTCATGCCGACCACACAGAAGATGCACCTGCACGACGTGCCAGCCTGGAACTGGTATGAGAACAGCACAGAGAGTGAGAGCGTCTACTTCAAGCACCACGTTCCATACACCACGTCATCCATCGTTCCAAGTAAGTGTGGAGTACTTGCACTATTTTAGAATATCTTAGATTGTCAGTTGGCGTTTTTTTTGTGAAAATTCAATTTGTGTCCATTAATTTCATTGGTGCAAACACAGTAGTTAAGCGGTTACGATTGCGTAAGCTTACGACTGTCTAATTTAGTTTATGCCTATGCACAATAATTTGTAGCCGATATCACTCTGTTTTGCAATGGTTGTGATTTATAATTATACTAAGGATACAAGAAAGGACCTCATAGGATTAAAGAATTATCGACATAAAGGGGGCATAATCTGTGGTGATGAAAAGAGACGCATAAAAAGCATAGAAACGCATAGGGTGACTTTCTGAATTTGAGTGCCAAGAACCTGCTGACAAGCAGAGAAGTAATGATGGTGGTAACAGTAATGACGATGAAATGACTTTTACATTACATATTTTTTGATGTACAGGTGAGTGCGTTCTTTCTCCCCACGGCATAACCACTTTTGATGGCGCCACTCTGCCCCGTGAAGTTGGATACAAGTTCTGGAAGAAGGGATGCGTCACTGTGATGGCCCAGCACTGCAGCGACGACGCCCTGTTCAGTGTGACCGGAGAAGGAACTGACAGCGACTGGACTCTCAAGACCTACATGCCGAAACTCGAGGCCACAGTTGTGTTCGAGAACAGCCGTCTAGTGAACATCATCGTCAACGGTGAGGAGAAATTCCTCAGGACATCCGAGCCAGTCATCATCAGAAACGAATTCAGCGAGCTGAGGTAATCGTCATTTCATTAGCTGATAAATACTCGTATTACATGTCATAAATTCTTGATTTTAAATTTCTAACAAAGGAGCGTATGTAATGCGCTTAAGTAACTAATATCTATTCTACAATTATGTTTGTAAATAGCGACACTAAATATTACTGTAAGCAAAACTCTGTTCATTTGGCTCAATGACTTGTTTTTTTTTAAACAGAATAAACATATTATTTAGAATACATCAAAAGGAATAAACCTCAATAGTAATGGTAGTAAAGATGATTTTTCAAATGAAAATGCGCATACAACAGCGGAATAAACACAATGAATAGTTAATAGCAAAATTGATATAGACGAATATTATCATTATTATTTTGCTCAGACTGTTATTATCGTTATTATTTTAGCACAATGCAAAAGACATGTTTGTGATCGTTGCTGAAAAGACGAAGTCTGACACCAAAGTACATTCATTGAAATGCATTTTACATTTTAGCTCGATTCTGTACAAGATTGAGAAGGTTGAAGATAACATGATAATCATCAAGGCTCATGAACTCGGCATTACCATCAAGCTGATGCCCGAACAGCGTACCACTGTCATCAAGGTAATATCACATGATAATTTTTGTTCGTTTTAAGCACTATTTAATCTAAATTAAGAATTATTTAGTTTTTGCTATTTAATTTATTAATTGTTAATTTATTTACTAGTTAAACATCTCATAGCTTTAATAATTATAATTGCTTTGTACATTACTAACGGTTACTCTGAACTAAATCATTTTCCGTCATACATTAATTATACCATGACAACCAGACTTAGAAACCCAAACAAATAGAAGCATTATGCGAGTTTAAATCCTCAAAAAGATCAACAAAAAAAATCCTCAAAAAAAATCTAAACATCTCTTGAAATAATTTCCAAGCTTGCATTAAGACGAATTAACAGCGGGTATGTATTTGTCATCAACACCTATAATGCATAAAATACTCGTATAAAAAGATGACAGATAAATTACAAATCAATGGGTGTATGTTGTAAACAAAAGGTGTCGCCAGAAAGCATGTTCCAGGGACAGCTGTGCGGTCTGTGTGGAAACTTTGACCAGGATCAGAGCACAGACTACAACGTCATCGGTGACTTCCGCCCAGAGAACAGGAACTACAATCACTTCATCAGCCGCAGCGTTCTTCGCTCAGAGACCTGTGACGTCGAGAAATACAGGAACGAACCAGAAGGTGACATGTGAATTTTCTGTTAGATTTTTTTACTGGAGATTAAAATTGTAGAGATTGATTTCGTGGTGTTTTTGACATGTTCATTTTTGTCTTTTTATATCGACACTGAAGTTGTTATCCAATCAAATTTCGCTTTGATTTCTCGTCTTCTGAAATAAATATCCATTTAAATCAACCGATGTGTTTCCTTTGACACATGTTGCCCGTCACGTGTTGTTTTATTTATTCTGACCTATACAAACATATATAATAATCATGTAGCTTTGACAACCAATGTCATCAAAACAATAAAATATAAATACATAAATAAATAAATGAATCAGACGTATGAGCTGATGTTTTTGGTATGTGAGCAGTTTGTCAAACTGATGCAGACTTCTTGACTTTACGCATTGTATTATGTTTCAGAAACCTGTCTCATTAAGACTCACCTGACAATCCCCCGCTATGAGGATGGCTCAGAGATGACGTGCACGACAGAGAGGAAGGTCAGCCAGTGCTCCGAAAGCTGCCGCCCAGAGACCACGAAGAGCATCAAGACTTGCTTCACGTGCCGCAGCGAGACTGGGTACAGTCAACCACGCAAGACATACGCACCACCGAGCTGGGACATCGATGAGTCAGGAGAGTCTTGTGAGGACTTCTACCAGCGCGTCGAGGTGCCCACAAGCTGCGTCCCAGTCTATTAGAAGACATCTTCACTCACCATACGTCGCTAAGAATCAAGCCACATCTTAGCGACCCTACCTGTAGGATAAACTCTTCTTGAAGCAAGCTCACAACTTCCCTTCTCAAATATAATATTTATGAACGTTAAGTTTACTGCCTACTGAAAACGTTATTTAAATATGATCGAAAGATTGAAGAATCTGTGTTGTCGCTCTCCGGAAGCATGTGTGCAATTGGTTGCTATGATGAAATGTCTCTTGGTCACTTGAACAATTCACCTCATATTTGCTAAAAAAAAGATTTCTATCACTTACTAACAGAGTGCTATCCGTTATTCAAAGTGATATTTTAAAGATCAAACACTGCAAAACAACTACTACAATGAATCCTCAAATGTTTCCCCAATATCATAATTACCGTGTACTTCATTTGTAAATCAACTCGGATTTTTTGTCACTCGCAATGTGTGTTTAGAAAGAATGTGAACATTATGCCGTCCGTTATCTGACTAATACTTGGGTAATAAATTATATGCAACCTGATTTCGCTTCCGTGTCATGATTAACTGCACATATTAACGTACATGTAGTTTGAATTCAATGTCAACTCATTGCTGATAGGAGCACCACGATGGTAGCTGTACACGTGGTGAAAAGGCAAGCAATGGGATTTATGCGACAAATGAGATCACACCGTGACATCGGTCATAAATAAATAAGTTAAATAGATAATGAAGTGAGGGACACTGACGGCCAAAATTTCATTTGGGTGAAGTTTTGTATTTGCAAAAGTTGCTAACGATGATTGGGAGGAAAGCGTAGCAGAGATTAAAACAAATATAATTTTCAGAAAACAAAATGATTTTGGGATGTGGACCTTTTGCACTCTCTCCAATCTACGACTGTCAGTCAAGTTACTTACCTTTGGTCAAGAGTAGATAACAAATTACATGATGTTCTTTTGACGATGTCTTTCTAGTTAATATAGACAATAAAGCAGTTTATAACTGAACATAATGACTAGAGCCTTAGCCTAACCCGAAGCGGAATTAACCCAATAATTAACCCCAAAAGCCGAATTAACCCAAGCGCTAATAAATTTAATAGTTTAAACAAACTCTTAATGGGCCAATGGCATTGTTAATTATGACCGTGCATTTTGGATCTGAGTAGACAATGTAAACTGGTGTTAGACCTTGGCAGGAGTTTTTCAGGAAATGATGTGAGAATCGGAGAAAGAAGTCATCAATGAAATTGAAAAGATAAAGATAATTATAGAGTATTAGCGGAAAGGGAAGAAGGCTTATTTCACCTTTACTCATGTTTCAGATCTACTTGCGATCTGCCCATGGAACTTGATGGCGACGATGATGATAGGCCTAAAGTAGAAGTTACTGATGCAGAAACATGACAAAAATCCATATTTCTTTGAAAAACCGTTAAGATATTCGAATGAGTCGTCAATAAAATCCTCACTAATGCTTTAGCTTCAGTTACATGTATGTCCTGGATGTCCTTGATTTCAGTCACACAATTGGCCTGCAACACAACAGTTTGATGCAGCAAATAGCATTGCATTGATATTTGTGCCTTAGTGTTTTTTTTATTTAAGCCTGAATTATGTTAATCCGGACTTATTCATGTAGTGTTAAATGCTTACCTGCTCACAGGAAGCGCGCAGCGGATACTTCAAAACAACAAAACGAGAATAAATAATATTATAATAAATGAAACAAAGCTACATGGAACACTTAATTAATTATTGCCATATCACCGTTAAACTCAAAATCCCTAGATTTCGACGAATCTTCCATACATTTAGTGAGAAATTCGATCTTAGAAATTAAATGGAAGTACTGGAAAGCCGATTATGGCTGAATTATTCACTCACCACATAGTAATTAAGTACTACTAGCAATCATGGGCTAACCCATAGCTGATAATTGAATGCCTCCAACTTCGAATATCTTGGTAAGTTCAAACCGTTTCATATTCAAAATAAAGGTGAATTCCACCAAATCCAATGGGCAATAACTTTACTTTTTAATTCCGAACATATGATTTTTCAATTTTCACTTGTGTTTTATTAGAGTTCTTTCGCGAGTCAAGTCCGATCCTCATTCTGAAACGTGTTGGGCTTTTCTAACCTGATTGATGTCGCAATCGATTCTGCAATTGCCATTGTGGCCACGTTGCAAAGTCGGTCTGACGAATCCGACGTTGTCAACAGGGACATTTTCTGTTCGTTTGCTATGACTCATCACTGATGCTTTGACAAAAAAAGTTCCAATAACTTCGAAAACTTGACCTATTTAAATAAAATTGCTCAGTCAGAACGTGTCGATGTAAAAAGATCGGCACGTTCTGATTATTCTGTTGACGCTAAAAGAAAGCAGTGGAGAGGAAAGTTTTGGATCTTTTTAGTTATTAAATTTAAAAATATCCTCCAATTGAGAAATGTTACACCGGTTAGAATGGTATTCTAGACCTAGTGCAAGATAATTATTGGAGTATTAAATATAAGCAAAAGATCCGATTATAGAACATGTTGGTAACAAATTCTGTTCTTAAATAATTGTTTCAATCGCCTGTGAAATTTTCTCACTTGTTATTAATAGGAATAATTAATTTTATCCCGTTATGATTAAATTTCTAAGTTTGTGAAAACGATGAGAAACTTTTTTGGAAAATGATTTTGGGTAAGATTTGAGAAAATGAAAATTTTTAGGATGTTGGAAATGAAAATTAGAAAGAAGCAGTATAGTTTGTGATTTGAGTAAGTCTTTAGATAGGGTGAATAAATTTTTTTGGACTTGGTATTTGAATAGATTTAGGACAATAGTTTTTTACTGCAGTTTTTTTTACTTAATCATTGTTATCATCGAGCATTTCAATTTTCTCTGTTTGCCCTGTCTTCTTCAAGCAATGGTAATTTTATCATCTCAACAGCATATTTCTGAAACTGATACAGATTGGATGCTGGATTATAAGGTAATTTTGTTATAACTTTAGGAGTCGAATACTTGTTAAATACGGTACTGTTATTAAACAGGCCAAAATTGACATCTGCTTTAGAGACCAATCGTGCAATAGCGTTATTTTCAAAACAGTCCGCACCTAAATTTAAACCGAAAAGCATGGAAATGCACAAATGTGCAAACGATCGAAATTTGACTTTTTGATATTGTTAAATGCTGTTAATAATAATTGTCAGTACGCCTATAGATATAATTATAATAGGCGTATATAATAATATATAATAATTGCTATAACGTTTTGCGTAATTAACATGTCGGAACAGAATTTCGCTGAAATATGTCACATTGCTTAATCTTCGAGCCTGTAAAATTTGAGCCTGCACTAATAAACTGCTCACAAAATAATAATTATTTTTGCTTAGGTTGCCGTTTTTTATGCACCCTGCATTTGTATAATATTCAAATATACGATGTAGTCATTGGCCTTGGTGCATCGTCTCAATGCTCAAGGTTGCTTTGATGGACTTCGGTAGCCTGCATTGACTTTTAGGCCTATTGATCAAGTTTCGAAATGTTTCGCCTTGTCCTTAACTCTTACATAAAGCATCATCTTGTCTTTGGCTTTGAGAAAATAGATTAACTACTGAAATGTATGTGTATTTGCATGCATTGAAACTGTGTAATACTAAACCTCACGTTCAGCTTCTTTGAGCATTCCGTGACGCTCGCATTGATTATAATAGTTGCACATGAATTTCCTCAAGTGTTGAATGTCAAGTGCTGATTACAGCCGATTACAGAAATGAGTTAGCGAAAGATAGAAAACTTAAATTGTCAAGCGACTCAGACAGAGGCAAGAGAATGAACGATCAAGTAGGCCTTGAAAGGGATTACAGAGCAGGTAAAGTACCACTATCTGAACTGGATGAGAACTTTGATGGAGATAATAGTGATTTCAGTAAGTGATTTAGTCGTATTGTTGTAATTATTTTGAGACAAAAAAATGAATCGGTGACTGTACGTGGCAGATGGATGATTAAATCATCTTAAAATTAATTATAAACGCAAAAATCAAACGTACCTGCTGAAAGTGGGCACTAAACGCACTATTCCTTTTATACAGAAATACGATGCACCGATCCTGGTGTTTTGCAAAAAAAAGAATTAGAAAGATGTAATTAAAGAATTCAGAAAATCTTCATATTTTAAAAATTTCATTACTTTGACCAAGAAACCTATAAAGATATATAAATCTGTAAAATGCAGCATGGCTTTATTAATGCACGATCATTCAGCATAGTCAGCATATTGTACTGTTTCTGCCCCTGCCGCCCCGTTACGACCCCCTCTCAAGTGCCCGCCAATCACTGGTTGATATTCAACCTCTCCTCCAGTGATCGGTCGGACCTGGCCTTCCAGGATGCCGTCTCTGGGGTCCATTTGACGAGGAGGATATAACGGCGCCAGCGGTCTGGTTACCCAGTCCGACTGGTACAGAGATCTACCGTGATCCAGATTACGTCTTGGTTCCACCGGTCTGGTTGCCCAGACCGACTGGTGAGGATCAAATCTCTGCACCCTCTCTCTCTCGTCCACGAGTGATCGGTCATTATCGACAAGGCTGGCAGCTGCTAACAGCAAGTTCAAGTTCGTGGGCGGATTCACGCCTCCCGACGCCGCGGCAAGGCG